>VZSZ01000466.1:2652-17389 GCA_013398815.1 Ibidorhyncha struthersii | reverse complement strand
ACCCCCCCCCCCCCCACCCCCGAGAGCCCTTTGGAGCTGCACGAGCCCGTGTTATGTCGGGGAGGACCCTGGCTTACATCCATGTCGTCACAGAAGGTGGAGTAGGGGCCGTACTGCAGCCGGCACTGGTGGCCCACGTCGTAGAGGACACCTGGGGGCACCAAGGGGTAGTCCAGCACCTCGCGGGCAGGGGGGTCGTCCAGGCACAGTCCCCAGCCCCGGCTGAAAGAGAGAGGTCAGAGCAGCATCACTACCAGCCCAGAACACTCCGGCACCCGCTAATAGAGGAACCGAACAGCTGATTAATGTCCCACAGCGATGAGAAGCAATTATTATTTCCATCTGATGGGACCCCAGCTCTCCAATCCACCCCGGAGCCGCTGCAGTGAGCGGGCGGGCAGGTGCGGGTACCTGCTTTTCGGGGTGGGTGCCCAATCCCAGAGCGACCGCCCCGCTGCCCCCAGGCACGGTGGGTTATGGGGACGGCGAAGGGGCAAACGCAGCAGTGGCTTCTCCGTGCAGCTGCTGGGCCAGTGCCTCGCTCCTTCCCGCTTTTCTCCCCTGAGATGCCCCTGTCCCCGTGACGGAAAGCCAGAAATGTCATTTTCCCTGGGAATAATCCCCTGGATTTTAGCTTTGTGACCAAGTCATCAGCTCAGTCCTCAGCCAGGACCCTGCTTTCACCATTCAAGGTGAAGGGTTTCCTTGAACAAACATTTCGTTGCTGAGAAACAGATGCCGTCCCTGCGTTCCTACATCCCGCTGACCCCACAACTGCCTCCGCGGAGAGCGCAACCCTTGTGTCAATGCCCTGCTAATAGAAATTAAGTAGATTGTCAGCAGCAAAACACACTCGCCCTCATACTTGCTGCTACAAACAGTGTTCAAACTGCACTGGACAGGACGTCTTTAGAAAGAAACGATATTAAAACTGAGCCATCGAGGCTGCCTGTGGCAGGCAGCCAGGCTGCGGGAGCCACCAGGGACGCTGCTGGCCGCCTCTCTCTGCTCTGAGTGGTTTTGCTACGATACTTCGCAAACACACAAGAAATTGTCACTAGTTTAGCTTTCAGTGTTGATTTAAACAAACTTGTTTCCAGCAAGGCAAAGTGTCTGGCGAGGGTTTCTCAGCAGATTAGATTACTTCAGCTTGTTGTGATTGGGAACAGGTCTAAATTAACTTGCAACAAGATTCCTTTTTAACCCAAAGCAGCGACACAGCAACAAGGGCCAGCAGTGGGGGAGAGCTCCTGCTTTGGGGTGCCGGCAGTGCCACGGGGCGATCCCCAGCAGAACCAGCACCCCCTCCTCCCATTCCCACCCCACCCCAGCGAGGTCCACATGGGACACCTGCAAACAGCTCGCCTGGCTGGAGACAGCCCCTTAAAATACCACGTATATACATTTTTATAAGCAGCTTCCCTCGTGGAAAAATCAGTGAACAGGTTGCTTTCAGCAGCCGAGGGGCTCGACAGTCTCTGTTCCCAAGTCCCTGACCGCGGGAGCATCCTGCCCCTGCCAGCCCGGCGGGGAGGGAAGGACTGCTGCGCGCCACGCAGCGCTGAGCTGGGGTGAATTAAGCGTGGCTTAGGCAGCCGGGTGCAGTACCACGGTGCAGCCTGTTTCAGGCACACAGGGAAGCCACTGCACTGCACCTCCAGAGGTGTTTTCTTTACCTGCTGGTGGAAAACACTTTAAGAGAGTATTTCCTTTAAAAATTGAAAGAATGACATCTTTACTGGGGAAAGTCCAGGCTTAAGCACGGGGCTCCTGCACGAGCTACATGCATGACGCTGGTGCTCTTCTAGACTAGTTCACCAACTGCCTGTTCAGGTACCAGCACAGGGGGCCCCGCACATCACCCCAACACCGTCCCCAACACCCTCCTTGCCCTCTGATCTGCTGGAGGCACTTTCTGTCTTGCCCCAGCTTAGGCGAGAGGTCTCTGTCCTCGTACAGGGGCTGATTTAAATTTGCTGTCAGCTTTCCAGTGCTATGTTCAAAATCTACTTCTTCATTAAATATTTTACAACCGTCCTACTGGTCTCTTCAATCGGCCAAAACACATTACCGAGCCAGCAAAAATTGGCATGAGTTTCTCTCTGGCTTTGCAGGGATATGCAATAAACCACACTCTGCAGTAAAAATGCACAGGGGTCTGCACTGCATCTGCCTATTTCAGTCTGTGGGTTAATGAGCTGGATGATGGAGTAGATGGTATGATGATTAAATCCCCATATGCGAGCAGGCTGGGAAGATCTGCAGATACATTTGAGAGGAGGATTAAAATTCCGAAAGCTCTCAGAGAACCGGAGGAAGGATCCAAAAAGCCAGGACGGAATTCAATAAAAAAAAAAGGCAAGGACTGGAGCCCGGGAAGAATCAGCTGCACAGACCAGGGATCCGGCAGACCTGGCAGCGCAGCGATGCAGCAGGCAGGACCGGAGAAGACCGGCTGGCCATCCCCCGGCTCTGGGAAGGTGGGGATCGGCTGGAAGGAACCCATGGGAGGAGGATGGACGAAGACCTCCAGCACTGTGCAAAGAGGCTGAAAACCTGTTTGATCTAGAGAAAAGACTGAAGGGAGATGAGACAACCTGCTGCTGCGCCAAGGTTGCTGCCGAGACGGAGGGAGGCTGCTCCACGCCATCGTGTGCTGGTGGTGCAGACAGGGCATCCACGAGACACCCGACCCCCTTTTACAAGGGTGTTCCCCCAGCCGGACTGGGAAGGAGCTCACGTCATGGTGAGGGGTGGAGAGCAAAGAGCTTCACAGCATCTTCTGAGGGTTAGAGGGAAAAATCACGGAACACTGAAAAGGGCTCATCCAGGTCCGGAGCAGGGAGCAGCAGAGCGGTCCCTCTGCCGCAGGAGCATCACCACCCGCCCTGCGCCCGCCTCCCTTGTTTGCCTGAACAAGGGATGCTCATTCCCTTGGGGGTCACCACCGCCACAGCAGGTGACCTCTCCCATCGCCTCTGGGTGTCTGAGCGGACCCCGACCCGCAGCCTCGCCAAGAGGGTCGCCCGGCCCCGCCGGCACCCCGGGCCTGACCAGCAGCACCGGGGCCATGCCACTGTCCAAGACGTGAATCATTTTCAGATGCTTAAATATTTGGCAGTATTCGTAAAATAATAATCTTGTGTAAAATAATAATCATCATCCGAGCGCACTTTTTTTTAAGACACGAGGTCTGTTCAAGCACAGCTAGCAACCCCAGGTCAGCAGGGTCTCATTTTCTGGCTCACTCCTTCCCGTTCTCCTGCCAACATCGTATTATAGTGCACTCATGTCTGCACTGGCAACGGGCCTCTCCTCGCCTGGGGGTTGTCGCAGCCGGTGAAAGACGCCTGCCGGGCTCTGCTCCGCTCGTAAGGAAGAGCTGCCCCTTCTGGAGGGAGCCCAGAGACCAGAACCCCACTGGAGAAGCATCCAGCTGCTCTGTTTCTTCCCCGTTGCAGCTCGTAGCAGCCTGAGGTCATTGCAAGCAGGAAATTCTTAATCGAAAAGTGAAGGTTAAAAGCAGAGGGCCAAGAACGCTGCGGATACGAGAAAGCTCCATTCCACCGAAAGCCGTAAATCAACGATAATTCACCGAGCGTGGGGGCCAAGCCCACACGTTCCAGGCTGGGATTTAGAAATGGGAGCTCAGCCCCCGGCAGCCCCCCCCGCCACGTAACTGCCGGTCCCTCGCCCAGCTCTCCCCGTCCCCGTTTCTTGCCGCTGCTCTCACAGCCTGTGAGCAAGGAAGCTGTAGCAAGGAAGGAAAAACGTTTCTCCAGTGCAAGACGCTGGCTGAAAAACGTAAATCTCTGGGCCCTGTTCCTAGGAACTTAATAACAACAGGCTGGAAAATCAGCCACGGGGTGCTAAAAATAAACAAATACATGGAAGAATTTGGCTCGGTCTCATTTCCTCACGTGATGCCTCCTGCCTGCAGGCAAACATCGTCTGCCCCTTGTGCAGCACTGAAGAAAACTGCACAGNAGCCGAGCGAGATAAAAGCATCCCCACGCGCCCTGGGGATGACTTCCGTGCGCAATCGGCTGGGCCCGTCCCCGGCCGCGGCCCCCAGCCCCCAGCACCCCCCAGCACCCCGCCAGCGAGGAAGAAGAGGAAGGGAGGACTTACTCGAGGAATCGTGTGATGTACTCCCGGCTGCAGCGGGACCAGGTGAGTGGGGACGTGTCATACAGGAGCTGTGGAGACATGATGAAAGGTCTTTTCCCAACTGGCTCACAGTCATTGCTGCTTCCATCATGCTGAATCCCAAAACTGTGTAAGAGCACAGTCCCACAAAGGAAAGGTGAGCCGCAAGCCGCTACAACCGCGCAGCCTCTCTGCCTTCCAGCACAAAGACACGCGACGCCGGACATCACAAACCGTCCCAGCTCTGCGGGGACTCAGTCATTAACAGGACCGGGGGATCTGGCCATGTGGGACATTTTAGTGACAACAGGGACACTGCCCCAAACTTTGTCCCATGCTTTCATTTCAGCTTTTTTACTGAAAACTCAGCCAAGAACAAGGTAATGAGACTACTGAACGAGATCAAGTTAATTAAACTTACTAGGTACATGGTTTTACCGTACAAAGATATCTATTGTGAACTGTGAGGTTAAAGTGGTCTTGTCAAAAATTAATTTAAATTAGGGCAAGTAAAATACTGTCGCTGATTCTATAAATAGACCCTATTCTAAAACTTCTTAGTGGGCAACCCTCTTCTTCAAAACCTTCAGCCTCAGCAACACAGGCTAATATCCAAACACCATTTGTCCAGGTTGCCTTGGATTATGTGATTTTCACTGAACCCGGGGCAACCAAAAAGCAGGGTGAATTCCCCCGGGAGCAGAGGAAGGTTTGCAGCAGTGAGGAACCGCTCCGCAATCTTCTCCCAAGTTCCACCCGTGCCTTCTCAGGCCCCGACTGAGCAGCGCAGAGGACAGAGGTCAGAGGAGAGGAGGAGGAAGCCAGTGGTACCTGTGTCCGAGCTCGTGGGCCACGGTGAAGGCCAGCGGCAGTCCCGTGTCCTCGTTGATGTTGCAGCTCCTGTGGGGCTGGCACATCCCCGCCACGTGGGACAGACCCAGGGTCTCGCAGGGTCTGTTCATCGCTGCGCAGATGTCCTTCCTTGGGCGATGGAGACAACGAACACACAGACACAGAGCAAAGAGGGGGTTTGAAAGCGGCAGGACCCAACACGAGGCACGGGAAGGAGCACGGGACGCGTCCCGGCCCATGGAGGAAGACACGGACACCGGCCAAACAGAAGCGAGAATGGAGACGTTCAACGTCTTTCTGCAACGGAAAGATTTATGACCTTTCCTTTCCCCTTTACTCTCCTGGTATCCCCGGCTTCTTATTAAGCCTGATTAATGGGAACTGCTAGCCAGCCTGGCTACATTTATTCCGTTGTATAAATAAAACTGATGCTGGGGATAATCAAGCAATTACTACGTTGCTTGGGGAAGCACGTCCCAGGGGCGCTGTGGTCCAGGGCAAAGGAGCTCCAGCCACCCAGGAAGAACAACTCCATTGAAGTACACGGCCTTTAGTGCCTTATTTCTGCTACAAAGCAAACTTCCTAGAGAAGATAAAACTGTTGTGGGTTGTGAATCATCACACAAGCCACCACGCTACTGCCAAGAGCCAAGTCGCTGCACAGCCTGAAACTATCAAACTGCGTTCTGACTGCAAGGTATATAAACTTGGCCAGAAGCATGAATTCCTGCGAGCTTCATGGGAGGTCACGGGCCTTCTCAGAGGCTCCTCTGCCAATCCCAGCATTAGCCTCCAAGGGAAAAGGAGAGTTAATCCCAGTGTACATCTCCCGGCAGGATCCAGCCGCTCTGGGCCTTGGCAATAAGGCCATGGTGAAAACCTGGTTTGGAAACCTCAACTGCTAGTTAACTGGGAGCTGTCTCCAGTTTTAAACCTGAGATTTCAGACCAGTTCCAGCCATTAGGACCAGGTTCTCTCCAGATTTCATGTTGTGTTATCTTATGTGCAGGTGCCCAGTCAGGGCTCAGGCATGGAGAGTGAGATTTCAACAGCTCCAACCGAGATGTTCCTCTGGCTGCCCGGCTGCCCTCCAGCCCGCAGACGTGTTTCTAGCTGCCACCGTAGCATCTACAGCATAAAATTAGCACACGGGCACGATACCTCGTGAGCAGGACTGCGACGTCGTGATGCAGGGGATGGGAATCTCCTTTAACGTTGATGCTCTTCTGCCATTTGCAAAAGCTTCTCAAGGTGTTGTCTGCATGGTGGGAGATTTTCAGATCCTCCTGCCAACATAATTAAAAGCCTGCTGTCATATTGCTGCCAGATCCGTTTGGGTTTTAGGACACAGTGGGGAGGGGTCTGATCTCAGACAGATCAGAGTGAGATCGGGAGTAACTGCCATCCAGATGGAATTGCTCCATATTTATAGGTTGTAGGCTGGGTGGGAATACAGCCCTTTTCTGCTTTCTTTTCATCTGTGATTCAACCGAAACATTAGATCGTCTGATACCGGGGGTTAAGAAACACTGCGGGAAAATACCCCATCCTGGCTGATGGAGAAGGCCGCAGCTGGGGAGCCCGTCTGAGCGGCGTCAGGCTCCCTGAGAGCCACCGCCGCAGGTGGGACCGCAAACAGCCAGCGACTCGCTCCCTCCGCTACCGGCGGCGACGCTGAGTTATCCTAGATTATTACAGGGATCAGACCCTGCAGCTCCTCTGACCATGCCGTCCCCTTGAGTCTACCAGGGCTGCAGCCCACGCAGAAGACAAGGAAGCAAGGCACAGGCATCTGCCTTTATCTTACGCAAATTCATCCAGACCATGAAAACAGCACAAGAGAGAGCTGACGGGCTTCCAAGGCCACCTCCCCGCGCGTCCCAGCCCGGCTGCCAGGAGGGCAGGGTGAGTCACCGTGGTTTTCTTTTTTATACCTCTTCATCCTCCAGCAGGATGAGTCGCACTATGGCGATGTTGATGGGGTTCCCGATGCTGGCGTGGTGGAACAGACCCGCCACCTGCAACATGCAAAAGGCAAAGAAATAAAGCCCAAAAGAAAGACTTTGCCCTGCGGCACTGCTGCTGGTAAGCACATCTGCAGGGGAACACGAGCTCGAGGGGAAGCTACTGAAGGTTGTTGATGACATCTCGGGGAATTCCCCAAAACGAAAGACAAGACCAGATGCAGACCTGGACTAAAGCCTTGGGAGTGTGAGGATATCTATTCAAAATTGATATGATCTGTGTAGCACATTGAAACTCAACCAGAAATGCCTGGGGGAGCACCTCTGCTTTCACTCCCTATAGATGTGTTTAACGTCTCAAAGGAAGGCTGTGCTCTCTGGATGCCTTCACCGACCCCCAGAGACCCAGGGGTGTTACCGTGACGTCCTCTGCCCAATCCCACCCTCTCTGGCCATCAACCACAGCCCTCTTCTGAAATGCAAATAGGTGCTACAGCAGCAGCAGAAGAGAGAACAGACTAAACCAACTCACCCTGACTTATCTGCTTGGTTTATAGCACCAGCAACACCCCCCGCCCCGGATTCCTAGGGAAGACCACCACAACGTGGTGCTCCTTCCCTTCACTGTCCTCAGTGGCCCCTTCCCAGGAAAGCAGTTCACCTCTCTCCCGCTAACCAAGCCAGTGCCGGCATCGGCCCCGTTGGCAGCTGCCCCGGAGCGCTCCCAGACCCGAGTTTGAGGGAGTCTGAGCCAAAGCTCCTAGGTAGGTCCCTGCAGGTCTCTCCTCCTGCGAGGAGGTTTCTTTACCACGCAGAAGGCTGTGGGTGGCCCTCGTGCAGGCTTTGGGGTGGTTTCAGCTTCAGCTGTGTCCCCGTGCCCACGCTGCCTGCAGACCTGCCTGGGGAGAGCTATGGGCAGCACCCACCACCTCCCTTCCCCAGAGCATCCCTGCCCTTGGGGTATCTCCCCGGGAGGCCACGTTATCCGTCCCCACAATGAGAAGGAGAAGGGAACAGCCCTTGAGCTGATGGGGAAGGTGAACCCGCTGCATGCTGAGCTGCTTCCGGCTGCACGGAGATTGTGGGCTGGGGCTTGCTGACACTGACCCATCCTCCCGCAGCGGAAGGAGCACCGAGCAATGCAGAAAAGCCACGGCGCGGGTGGGAACAGCCTGTCTGGTGAGAGGTTTTCTGAGGTCCCACCAGAGATGAGTCCTTGGGAAGCCCAGTGGTCTTTATGTCTCATAGCTGCGTCCCCAGGGACCTGGTGGCTTTGCCATTGAGAGGACCAGGACTCACCATGTTCATCACGGTCAGCACATACTTCTCTATGTTCTCGCTCCCATGGTATTCTATCATCTTGGTGTCTGCCACCACCAGCGTTTCCACCCACTTCTCCTTGCTGATGGAGCGCTGCTTTATTCTTCTCTTCCTGTGCTGCTTCTGTTCCCATCTTTCCCTCCGCTTTTCAGACCTCTCCAGGCTTTCCTGAGATTCTGAGGGAACAAAGCCAGAAAAAGACACTTTTGGTTTTTTTGGTAAAACGTCTGCAAATCAAAGAAATAACCTTTTGGTGTTGAGGAGGAGGCCCACACGTAGACCTATGACCTACATGTATTTTGCTGTGCAATATGTTCCAAAAAATGACTTGGGGGAGTGAAGACTGTGACCTCGGTCTGTTGCACAGCAACATTAGCATGATAGGAAAAAATATACAAAATAAAGCATTTGAAGTAATTTCTTTGACTGGAACAGGGTTTGCAATACTCCACGAGGAACACGCACCATCCCAGAGCAGAGCTAGTAGGGTTTCTATCGACCTACGAATTTACAGGCAACCCTGCAGAGATGCTCGAGCACGTACCACCGAGAAATACTGGTGGCTCAACATTTCTGATTATCATCACAAATTTGTATTTTGCAGCGGGAGACAGCTCCCCAACAGGACAAACTCCCGAGGCTGGACTGATGTCTTGAGTCAAATCCTGAAGACCATCAGTGTCCTGGGCAAGACCGAGATGTTGCAGAACTACACAGAGATTTCCTCGGCCACATAGAGATTGAACTCTGCTCCTTCCCAAGGAGAAACAACGGGAACATTCACTGGGCTGCAAAGAGACAGGAGGCGGAGGAGAGCTTGGATGCTCCTCACGCACACCAGCAACTGGGAATTCTCATGTGGAGACTTTTCCTGTGACGCTGCTCCAAGATCAAGGTCAGGGTCAGCCCCAAGCTGGGTAAAGGCTTTACAAACCACATCCCACACAGTGGGAATCGCTTTTATGACCAGTTTCTAAGGGCTCAGCCTTACTTTGTTAACAATGGACTTTTACATTTTATGGACTATACTGTACTTTAGCTGTGAAAGAGTGTTTTATCCCCCAGCCTGAAAAATCCCAAGTATCTGGATAATTTGATGAATTGCTAATACCACTCTGACAGTTTAATCGCAACAGCTTCCTCGGAGCTTGTTCCCTTTGTGTCCTTCGCTGCTAAGCTTCCAGCCGGGACGTGAAGGTACTGCAGAGACGACGGGCGCAGAGGGCTCCCGGGATCCCAGGGAAGGTTCGCACGGCATTTTCCCCTTGGGACCCCTCTTAAACACTTGCCCAGCTGTACACACAGGCTGCACCCTGTATTGACAGCAGCTAAATAACACCTAACAGCCTAACGCCGTCTGGCTGTGTGGTGATTTGCAAAGAAACCCCGCAATACATCAGTACAAAACGAAAGCCTTGCAGTAATTAAAATCCTACAGACTTTTGGTTTCCTTTCCAGGGCATACACATCACATCCACTTTGCGAGCCCAGACTGCAGTGGAGATTCACGTGCGTTACACACGGGCCGTATTACGCCCAGTGAAATTCATTTACAATGAACAGACTTCAAAGTCTAGAAGGAGCCATTATGATTATTACCGTAAGTTAAATAATTAATTTAGATTAACAGAAGAATGCCTGAAGATAACCTGATTATAGAAAAGAAAAACAAACCCAAACCCCAAAGTTTCCAAAAGCAGAGAGCTCTAGGAAATATGCAAAACAAGACGCACTGCCTGGAACATGCAGCTTCACCGATGCAGAGGAGGAATAAAGTGCCTGTGAGCTGCTGGGGATGCACTAAATTCCTCATTGCTTGAAATCTCGGGTTTGGAAGTTTATCCGACCCATCTGCTCCAGAAAGAGGAGAAGGCGCTGGCATGCTCTCTCTGCCCCGCAGCAGAGAGACTCCCAGGGCAGCGACCGGGTTTTGCTCCCAAAGTCCAACGCCCCGGCAGGTCAGAACCCGATGTTTGCAAGGAAATGAAAACAAATACTCAGTCTCCACATCACGGGGCGCTTGCAGCGGGGCCAGGAGGAAAAGATGAGAGTGAGAGGCCTGAGGTTCGGCACGCACTGAGTCATGTATGTGAGAAACATAAGCAAACACAGAAAAACTGGCAGGAGAAAAAAAAAACAACCCTGTGCTCTGCAGCAATTCCCGTGACTTGTGGGCGCCAGTCATTAATGCCACAAACCCCCCGCTCGGTGCTCAGCGAGCCAGCTCTCCCCACTAGCCATTTGAACGAGCTTTCCTGTAATAAAAGCGCCTGCGGGAACGGTTACGTGGGCACCGCTGGGGCCACTGGGCTGTCTCTCAGCGAGCAGCTCCCGGCCATCGGACACCCACCGGTGGCACCGCGGCGCTGCCGACCGCACGCCTCCCACGCCAAATGCCGCCCTGCAGCAGGACACCACAGCCCACGCTCCATCCCCTCCCCGCTGCCAGTTCGTTTTTTTGGTCCGAGGGGTTTTTTTCTTGCCAGCCTACGTGGCAGGAGGGCCCTGCCGCCCAGCTTGCAAAACTCCAACAGCGAGCAACCAGTGTCACTGACGGGTGCTGGGAGCTTAACACAGGAGCCGAACGCCGGGGTGTAAAACTAACGAGTCCGCGGAGGCAACGTCGGGGGCTAAGGCTTGGACCCGCTCCTCCCTTTACCTTTCCACCATGTGCTTCACACGAATCACAGGACCCAGCTGCTACTGGCTCATCGCAAAAGTGCGAGAGGAAGGGGGACATACCTTGGACGCCACAGGTTTCCCGTGGAGCTGGTGGCCTCCTGCCTCGCTCTGCCCCGTGCTCGGGCGCCTGGCGCTTGTATATCCTGTGCGGCTGCGCTGCTCCGTCCTCCTGAAAGCTGGCGGACACCGGTTCGATGAAATAGTCCTCGTTCATGAGTCGAAACACACCTTTCTGGCAGGGAGAGACAAAGATGTCACCATGAAGCCATCTGCATCTAGCACAGACCCACGCTGAAGAAATGGGAGAGGGTTTGCAAAATCTTCCATGAAGAAACAGGTTTTCTCTAAAGAAACTGGTTTTATGGGTATTTTAGAGTTCTGAACTCCCAGACAAAAGAGCACAAGCCAGCACGGACTGATCATTAAGAAAGTAAAAAGCCAAAGAGATCCCATCACAAAGTGCAGATGGGCGGTGAACCCAATGGGTGTCTGACAGGGAGGAGCTCGGGGACCGCAGGGAGGCTGAGGCAGAGAAATGCCTTCTCCGGAGAACCGGAGCACACCAGGAATAAGCCTGCGTACGGTCTCAGACTGCGGTCCCTCCTCTGTGCTTGTGCCACCCCTCTCTGACCCTCCTGGAGATGCTCTGGGCAGTCCAGCGAGACAGCCCAAGGGGCGGCTTCGACCATAGCGCAGCACCAGTGTTCTGAGCAAGTGCTGCACAAACGCAGGTGTTCTCCTAAAGATTTCCTCATCAGATGCAGCCAGCGGCTTCTGGCCTTTGGCACTGCTGAGGCACCACCATTGCGAAGCATTGCGCCGCAGGCTTCCCGTGGTCAAAGACCAGAACACATCTGGGGAAGAGGAACCTGCAGCAGCATTCCATCATGGCAGGAACTCCAGTCAAGGAAAGTCAGTCCCAGGACAGGAGCACGGCCCCTCCACGCAGCAGTGGGAGGATGCGTTATCAGCATCTCTCCTTCAGCAGAGAATGACAACCTGAAACTTTCTTCGGTTAATTCCGACCCCCCGGACCTGGCCCGGCTGCAGCACGTCGGTACGGACTCGCCCAGGACTCCCCAGCCTCCGTGCTGCCTCTCACGAACACACAGCTGCGTTCGCTGCGTGGGAGGCTCCTGCCATGGGCAGCTTCACCCCAAGGAATGGCAGCTCCTGCGGGAGTCCGCAGCGCCATTCGGCCAGTCAGGGTGCTGCCGTGAGGGGTGTTTTGTAAATGTACTTTGTGCCATAAGACAACTCCATCTGCTCTTGGTTGCCTCAGAGCAGCCTTACGGCGCCCGGAGCAGGCTGAGGTGTCCTACGCTGCCTTGGGAGCCCGTCCGTGCCCAGCTTTGCTCACCACGCTTTTGCTCTGACGCGTTTATTACTTTCACACCTCAGGACAGGGCCGGGACAAAGAGAGAGGGACAAAGCATGCCTCCACAGCTGCTTCCGTGCTTCCAAGACACAACAGGACTGAGCCGGCTGGTGATGCTTTCTCACTCCTCTCCCCTTTCTCACCGGGGAGGAGAATACGGCTTCCTCCTCATTGACTCCTTGCAAATGTGAAATAACAAGAAGGAAACAGCATGGGGATGGGGGAGGAAGGGAAGGAGGCCGCCGGTACGATTCCTTCTCCATCTCCTGATGCAGGTTGTTCAGAGCCAGGTAGGGAGCAGAGACCGCTGCTGTGGCTGAGCTCTGCCCGGGGTGCCCTGCGCCGGGGCCACGCTTTGTCACCGGCTGGTTCTGCAGAGGCACCCATGGGAAGGTCCGATTTTCTCTGTTTTAAACACACCCAGTTAACCTTTCTGCACCTTGCACGTCCCAGTTCACCCCAGTAAGCAGTGCCAGCATCCCTAAGCCCTGTCTGCTGCTCCCTCATCATGGTCTGCAACAAGAGTAAGAAATAGCCTTGGAGAAGATGGAATTGCACTGACAAAACTACACGAGAGAGCAGAACCCATCTCTTGCCACTATTTTATTTTAAAATCACTGACAGGAAGAGTTTAAAGTCTTATAGCAGTGTTGTAAGAAAGGTGAAGGCTGATCACGGGAACAGGGGTGTCGGAGGCGGCCAAAGGTGTCAAACGAGGTACAGTCACTGTGTGCTACACCGGTAACGGATGCTGGAGCGGGGGCGGCGCCAACAGCGGTAACAGGGAACTCGGCCCTTCGAGGCACTGACGCGATTCGGTCCAACACGTGAGGCCGCCACAAGCAGCATGTGCTGTACAACTGGGAACGGCCGGGCGCTTTCCCTGCAGCGAGGCTGGGCTTGGAATACAAGGTGGTAGCACCACCACTTCACGTGTATAAATGTAACAGACTGCCCTAGCCTACGGCTCTGGGCTTTCCCACAGCAGTATGCTCCTCGTTTACACCCTGTAACACCGACCCCGCTTACGAGGGGAGTTTGAGTAATGTAATGTATGAGGACAGGCTGAGAGTCGGGGGTGCTCAGCCTGGAGAAGAGAAGGCTCCGGGGAGACCTCAGAGCCCCTTCCAGTGCCTAAAGGGGCTCCAGCAGAGCTGGGGAGGGACTTTTCCCAAGGGCATGGAGTGACGGGACGAGGGGGAACGGCTTCAGACTGGCAGAGGGCAGATTTAGACGAGATGTGAGGAAGCAATGTTTCCCTGTGCGGGCGGTGAGCCCCTGGCGCAGGTTGCCCCGAGAAGCTGTGGCTGCCCCATCCCTGGAGGTGTCCAAGGCCAGGTTGGACGGGGCTGGGAGCACCCTGGGCTGGGGGGAGGTGTCCCTGCCCAGGGCAGGGGGTGGCACTGGGTGGTCTTCAAGGTCCCTTCCAACCCAAACCATTCCATGATTCTATGAAGCAGTGGCCCAGAATATACTTTGCTTTCCATAACAATTAGGAGCCATGCAGCACACTGCTAAGTGCAGTTTTCTGTGGTTTAGTTTCCGACAAAAAGCCGTGGCTGTTTTAAGACTGAGTAGAGAAGGTATAAAGCAACTTCAGGTTGAGTTTTGCTCACCACTCACAGTTTATGGGCTGCAGACCCTCTCGCAACATTGTGCTAATGCCTGTGAGAGCTAACAATTTTTTCTGCTTCTTAAAAAATAATACTAACCCGTAGCATTTGCACGATACTGTTCATTTTCACACTTTACAGACCTTAGTGATGGGGTTCACCAAACACCACTATGAAATGGCGGTTTTCAGGAGACACATTACGTGGATGACAAATTATTTAACAACTAACTTCTTTTTTTGCTCTCCCGTCTGTGGTTAATTCCCCGAGAGAAGTTTGATTCTCTTAACCAGAATATATTTCAATGACCTGGGTGAACATCCTTCAGCCCATTCGCTATCAGCAGCCTGGTTTTGCCTGACTCACACTGCAAGACTGGATTTCTCGGTCTGATGGCAGATTGCAGCTCACTGGCCACACAAACATTCCCAGAACCATCATATATTACCAGGGGAGGGGGGGAGGGGCTGTCCCTGCGTAAACAGACATTCACTGAGCGCTCAGGACACTTTCTGCTTCTGTGTACGCTGCAGCATTCAAAGGAAAACGAATCAAAAGGTTGTGGGTTCCTCCCAGGTGCATCGGTCTATCTTTTACCGCAATGATGGGCCTGGCTATTTCCTGCAGCCTCCATCCCCCTGGAGCGGGGGCTGCTGCGCGAAGTGCAGGGTGCCAAGCACCCTCACATGCTGTTAAATTTAGTAGGAAAAGAGCAACCAGCTCCTTCCGGGACAAGCCCAGCTCCTGCCCTGCCCTGAGCCACGGCGGGGGAGGGCTGA
>VZSZ01000465.1:916-20501 GCA_013398815.1 Ibidorhyncha struthersii | reverse complement strand
CTCTTCACAAGGTTGGCAAGCCTCTCTGACCAAAGAGGTTCACTGAGCACCAGAACAGGCTGCCCACAGAGGTGGTGGAGTCTCCCACTCTGGAGACGTTCAAAACCCGCCTGGATGCCATCCTGTGCAACCTGCTGTAGGTGAACCTGCTCTGGCAGGGGGGTTGGACTAGATGATCTCCAGAGGTCCCTTCCAACCCTGACCATTCTGTGATTCTGTGACCTTTAAGGTTCCTTCCAACCAAGACCATTCTACGATTCTATGGAGAGAGGCTTTCAATAAGGGGAAACGGGAAAAGTTGGGGGGGGAGGAATTGATGCTGCACATCTCTACTCCTTGCACCTCTTCATGGGAGTGTTCCAAGCAATTCTACTGTATTCGGAGCAATGTCAGAAGGCATGGTAGAAGCAGCAAGTCATTCTCCCATCACAGACCTTCTCCATCATTCCTACTGAGATCTGCTTAACTGCAGTCTTTTGACATTAATTCATTTCTACATGCAGCTATGCAAGCATGATGTACAGCACCACCCAACACAGACACCGTAACAAGCCATGTTCACAGAAAACACCTACTAATATACACTATTTGCTATTTTCTGTACAATAGGTACACATGCGCTCTCACTTACGTCAGCCAAAATCCTACATAAAATTGCATATAAATAATAACTAGATAAGAAAAATTAAGACCTGAGACTATTTACCTACATAGCTGTAGGACACTTGAAACATCAGTACTTTAGCTGTTTAGAGACACCCCCTCCCCCATATCTTAATAAGCAGAAGAAACCCACCAATAAACCCAAACCACTTAGCAAGCTTCATATTCTGTAAAGTAACGTTTTAACGTACATTAGAGTGCACAAATGCAATCTGTTAGTATCATGGATGACATAACTGACATTCAAACAGAGCTTTGACCCACCATTTACCTTTTACTAAAAAAAAAAAAATAAAAATCCAAACCCAAACACCACAAACAAAAACCACCAAACCACAAGAAAACCCAAACCAAAACCCACCACCTTTTACTATAGTGCAATATAAAATTACCCATAAAAAGCTAGGCACTAGTATACCTTGTTACTATTAGACTGAATAGTAAGGTTATAGTCAAGTTTAGCACTTGTATAAGAATATTAAGAACGGTATAATTTGGACTGCTGTTAGTTGTAAATTGCAACTTAAAAGAATTAAGCAGTTATGAACAGATACAGGTGCTAACGTATGTTAATTCTGGCTTTCCCACCAGTTTAGATTGTTAACAATAGCTAGTGCAAATAATACACTTGATCAAACTAACTACATTCATAAGGATTTACATAAAAATTCCCAAAGTTTCTGCACAACAGTATCAGAATTAATACCTTTTTCCCCCTCCTAAATTTGCCAGAGCAGCTTCACTGCTCTGCTCTTCACTGCCCAATTCTTATTTCCATTATATTTTAAAGCATTTATATGAGAAGAAAACACAGATCAGAGAGGGAACACAGAGCAAGACAGGCCTGCAGACCCTTCCCCTGTGGCAGGAAGAGAGTTCATCAAATTCATTCCTGTCTTGCTGACAACACTACAAAAGTAAGTACAGAGATAGGAACTCTACTCAGAGAAGAGGAAAGTGAAGACATATATATCAGGATCTCCGTGCTGCAGGGGAAAATCCTGGCTACGTAAGAGCACCGGGTGCTGCAAGGACTCGAGAAGCACCATGCAGCTGTTAGAGGACCACACGAAGAACGTGTTTGCTACCTACCTTGCACCCCCTGCCCCACATAACCGTATTTCAGATGCCTACCCGGCCCCGGAGCGATCAAGGTCTACTCGGCTTTAAAGACAAAGAGCAGCTGGCGAAAGCTGCCAGCCCTGCTGTGGAGCTCAGCTGCGTTACAAGGGGGCAGCAGCGTTACCGTCTCCTGCTGAAGCGCCAAGCGCGAGCACCCCCCCCCCCCACCGCACGTGAAAGCGTAACACTGCGCTCAGCACCCTGACGCGACAGAAAATCCGCAGTTCACGCCGCGCCCGTGGCCCAGCCAGTGCGCACGCATCTGCCTGCCCGCGGCCCGACAGCCAGGAAGCACACACACACTCCGAGCTGTACACCTAGGTGATTTAATCGCACCGCCCCGGCAGGCCCCACAGGGGACACAGCCCTCACACGACCTCCGCGAACTGGACGCCCCGCTGCCACCACTCCGCAACGCTGCCCGCTGGCGCTTCACGGCACCCGCCCCGCCGCCCTTCGGTCCCACCACACGGCACCTTTCCCGCCAGTCCCTCGCCGACCCCCACAACGCCTTACCCGACCACACAGCACGCTAAAGCCTGCCCAGCTTCCACAGCCCCTCCCCAGCTTTTGTTTGAAAGACAAACCCGTCGCCCACGCTCCAGCAGGTACAGGCAGTGCCTGCCACAGAACCCAAACCGCAACCCCAGCAGCTCAGCAAACCGACACCACCCTCACCTCCTAACTGCGGTCCAGGACGGTAGAACTCCCCCACACAACAATGCTTCCAGCCAATCACAACACACCATGTGACCGAAAGAGGGGCGAGACATCCGGAACAAATGGTACAACTGGCTGTCTGCAGGTGTAGGTATTTCACTAGAGGCTGGAGCACTTTTCACTTCTTGGCTAAAAGTTGCTCCTGTACTGTTCGCATATGTATATTATGTATACTTGGAAATTCCATTTTCTTTTGCCATCACCAAAATGCACTGTTGGAATTATGTACTTATAGAGCAAAGGTTTTTGGAAATAATTATTTCTAATGTGCAATAAGAAAAGTGAAATATTTAGTTGAAAAGGAAAAGTCAGGTTAAAACGGAGCTATGTAAGAGTATCTACAAAGGTGCCACACTGCACTATCTAGAGCAGGGGCAGCTAGTCTATAAACCTTGGCCTGTATGCAGCTTACAGGTTGTTCCAGTGCAAGCCGGTGATCCTGCTGTACGCACTGCCAGCCCCAGATTACAAACGCAGTGGTGGGGAGCTGTTTCCCACCAACTTGCATCCAGAGTCACCCTCTCAATTTTCTACATGGTTGTTCTTAACCATATGACAATTTCGTATTCAGCTGAAGGGGCTTAAAAAATTTCACTTCACTATGCCCTTGAAGGTCCCCTAGAATAGTCACAGAAACAGACGGATACCATGCTTGTAGAGAGGGAAAAGGGGGGGGGAAGACACAGCAAGACTAAAACTAGAGATAAAGCTCATGAAAGGTACCCAGCAATTGTAGACATTCTTTACCAACTCCCTGCTATTCCTTGAGATGGATACCAAACTATTCTGACACAAAAAAAGCAAATAGAGAAAATATTAAATTGTTGCATCGCATGAGGTAACATTCAGATGGAGCACGAACAGAACTTAACACAGATTATTTTTTCAAAATTAAGCATAAGAAAATAAAATTATGCATAAGGTATATGTTATGATCCTGTAGGCCACAAGTATCATGGTTTAACCCCAGTAGGCAGCTAAGCCCCACACAGCTGCTCGCTCACTCTCCCCACAGTGGGATGGGGGAGAGAATCAGAAGGGTAAAAGTGAGAAAATGCATAGGTTGAGATAGAACCAGGTAGTAGCTCAAAAAGGCTCAAAGAGGAGTAGCTACTACTACCAGGTAGTAGCTCAAAGACGCCGAATATGGTAGAATCAAGAATCCAAGGAAGATCATCCAAGTTCTCAGTTGCTGATGTTGCAGTTAGGGTTACTTGAAAGACAAACAAAACCGCTTCGTTCCTTTTGGATATTAGATACTTTAGATATCCACCACTCAGAAACAAGATGTTTGTTACCCTGGTGGTCGAGCACCTTCCACATGGTGCTTTGAAGGGGTGTTTGTAATATGCAAGGAAAACTTCCTTTAATTTACCGTCCTTCAGCTTTCCAGTATGGGAGCCCATAATGCATAGGAATCAGTTTATATTGTGCAGGTGCCCCGTTCAGCAGCTAGCACTACCGCTTGGAGCTCAACCAATTGAGCTGCTCCCTCTGTCTCTTGTGTTTTGGCTGTCCCATCCAAGTGCCATGGGAGGGCAGCCCTTCCATTCCACTTTAATCCTTTGAGCAGACATGGTCCAGACAGACCAAACCTTGGTATCCTTTTGCAAATCATATGGGGGTGGTGCATTTTGAATGGGTGAGGGCAGCATATCAAGGGGTGGCTCGGCATCCCCTTGCCACTGGATATTGTACTCTGTCAACTTCCCTGTAAGTCCTGTTCTCCCCTTGACCTAGTTTCAATGTGCTATGTACATTAACATCTTTTGGATTGTACCGGAGTGCAATTCCCTGGGGAATGGGAGCAGACTCTCTGGTTCTTTTGAGGATGGGAAACGGCATCCGTACTTCTAAGGGTGCGTCTAATGTGATGTATCTAATAGAGCTACATAAGTAGCTAATAGAGCTACATAAGTAGCCAGCAGCAATTTTTTCCCAGGGCGAATACCATGATTGTGAACCTTGCCACCCCTTTGACCCAAACCGTATGGGAATTAATTGGGCCTTATCAGGAGCTCATTGCCACAATCCCCATTGATATCCCTTTTCCATGAGTCCTTTATGTAGGCTAAAGGGGGGCCCTGGTATTATTGGGCCCATAGCCTGATATTCTAAAACACTGTGTATTAATGAACAAAGTGCCTCTTCATGAGTAACTGTCCATTCCCAGGTAGCATGCTTCTTCAACAGATCGTATACGGGTCGAGCAATTATACGAAACCCTGCAATATGAGCTTGCCAGAATCCTAAAGTTCCTAGGACTTGTCAGAGCTCCTTCGTATTGCAGGGTGAGCTCAACTTGGATATTTGCTGCAAGGTATCAGAGTGTCCTGGTTTGAGGTAAAACAGGACCAATTTTGTTCAGTAACTTTGCTTCTTAGCTAGGCCTCTTCTAACTGCTGAAATTAACAGCATATTGTGCAGACAATGTTCGCTCTCTCAGAGTGGTAAGACCAATGTTTATAGCTGATGCCCAGGCATGGTATGCAGAGAGGCTCTTGCTTATACTTATTGCTATAACACCCAAGGCCAGCTAACTTTCTTATTTGCCCCGTTGGAGGGTCGGAAGCGGAAAAGCGCAGTGGGGTCCCACCTGCGGGGAGGAGCGGACAGGCCAGGTGACCCAGAACTGACCAACAGGGTATTCCATCCCATCTGCCTCATGCTCAGTATAAAAGCTGAAGGATCAAAGGGTCAGCCCTCTTTCTTCAATGGCCAACGTCTGAGGAGGACTCTGTCTGTTCATCTGCCTTTGATCCCGATCCTGAATGCAGATCTGGAATCCAGTTCCTGTCTGTCACTGAGTCCAGCCTGGGACTGCCCCAGTGCCAGCCGGTGATGTTATTGTCATCCTGGGAGCTTGATACGGTTTTGTTTATATTTCATTATTTCCTTTAAATTTTATTATTAATATTTCATTGAAGTAATTTAGTTCCTTCTAAACTCTTCAGTCTCTTTTTCCCTCCTCTGCCTCTCTCTTTGAAGAGGGGTAGAGGGGAGCATCTGTTGCTTGGCCTAAACCATGACAGAGGGGGAAAGGGGAGGTGAAGCAGCACCTGCCCTTTCTAGAGCCTCCACACAACTGAGCTGCTCTATTGAGGGTTGTGTCTTCTCTCCTATCTCACACAGCATCCTCTGCAGACGCACCTGCAGGGGCTTAGGGATCAGACATCTTCACCCAGTGTTCCCTGCAGGGGGGATATCTCTTTGAGTTAGTTGTCAGGGCAGGCTCAAGATGAGAAACAAAACCTTAGGATTCGAAGGCTCTAGCAGGCAGTAGCTTGAAGGGGCTGAGCTCTGCCTGCTAGCCAATTTTATTAGCTCTACTGATAACAATGGCAGCCCTAGACCTAATATTTACAAAACATCATCTCCTTTGAATGGATACCATGTCATATACTTTTGACTGGTTTAATATAAAAATGTTCAGGGTTTTTATGATCTTTTACAATGTAAACGTTATACTACTACATCTGTCCTGGTTTGAGCAACACAGGACTAATTTCTCTTCTAATGCTTGGGAAAACTGCACTTTTAGAAGACTCTAGTGTCTGAATTTGTGAAAATATTTACTTTATAGCCAGCTATGCTGTCTGGGTTTCAATGTCTCAGTGTTTTTCAAGCTTGCCAGGTGCAGGGATGAGGAGGAGCGAGACCCGGGCACTTGACCCAAGCTGGCCAACAGGATTATTTCGTACCATGAACATCACATTCAATATGAATTAGAAAGTTTGCTGCAAAGTGCTCTCTTTCCCTTAATGGCTGCGATCCTGAGAATTTCTTGCCCTGGTGCCGGACCCCTGAGGCCTTCCCTTCCTCCCGAAGCCGTAACACTCTCAGCGTCCGACATTTGCTGTCCACTGCAGGGGGTGCACAGCTTCCTACTGATATATAATCCTTGTATATTTTATCTTGGTATTGGGATCAATATTGGTTCTTTAGTGCTATTAATGTTAATTATCTAATCTTATTCTATTAAATCTGTTTATATTTCAACCCTTGGGTTTCCTTGTTTTTTCCCGATTCCCCTTCCCGGGTGGGGAGGGGTCATTGGGTGATAGAATGATTGTCTAAACGACAATAAATTGTTGTGGATTTTCTCAAACCATAACAAACTTGGCACCCAACGTGGTATTGTAACAAATTTGGTACTCAATGTGATATTTTGCACTTAATTCAAATAGTGCTGGGAGAACCGTAGGCTTTAATTTGAGAGTTCTGAAGGGTTGAAGTTTTAAACAGATCTGATCGGATTTGCTGAATAGTCATTATGACTCTTGGAATGGTTTCAAAGGAATATAGCCGGAGTCCACTGCTATCTCTGTATAGACTTATCTTGGGAGCAATGGGCGCTGTGGGGAGTTCATTGCCGTTGGTCACTGGTTTAGTGACCAACCATCGCCTTGTTATCTTGTGTGGTGGTATTTTGCTATGTTATCGGGTCTTTTGTAATTTTTCCGGTTTTTGTCACTTATGTAATGGCACCTCGCGAATCGCCGCGGTCGGACTCACCTTGGGACAGCGGGAGGCCTCTGCTGGGCACTGTGCGTAATTACACCTTGGGTTATATTACGGGCCATTTACCAAGGTGTGTGGGGGATGTCTCTTGACGATTTGTATGTTCCGGTGGGGTCAATAGTAACAGTTTTTGAGAGTTTGGAATACCCTTGGAATTTTTTAATTACTGTGCTTGTGTTGTTCAGTTTTGTGGGCTTGTTCTTTTCCATTGTCTGGATCTGCTGTAGAGGGACACGTCCGGTAGAGACCCCGCCAGCCCCCACGACAGACATCGCACCTATGCAGGCCCCGCTGGCCCCCACGGCAGATATTGCGCCTGTGCAGACCCTGCCAGCCCCTGCGACATGCATCGCGCCTATGCAGACCCTGCTGCCCCCCGCAACAGATATCGCGCCTCTGCAGACCCTGCCAGGCCCCTGCAACAGATATCGCACCTGCGCAGACCACTCAGGCCCCCGTGACAGGCATTGATCCTGTGCAAACCCTGCCAGCCCCCGCGACAGGACCCGCAGCTACAACGAGTACTAAACCTACTCTGACCTTGGTGATGGATGATGCAGCTGACCTACAGACTCAATCAATGCCAATATCAGTCAACCCTGTACATAAGAGGAAATTGTGCAATAGGACCGGGTAGCAATGGTCAACCAGGGATGTCACGCGATGAAGTAACAACAGAGGTAACCACTCAATCATTATGCCTAAGTGAGCTGCGAGACATACGTAAGGATTACAGTCATCAGGAAGACAAGCAAGTGGTTTCTTGGCTGCTGCGATGCTGGGATACTGGAGCTGATAAAGTTTGGACTTAGATGGTAGAGAAGCCAAGCGGTTGGGACCACTGGCTAGAGAATCAGGTATTGACAGAGCTCTTGCAAGACCACCACAATCCCTCACCCTCTGGAGGCAACTCCTGTTAAGCGTGAAGAGCAGGTATCCCTTTAGGGATGATGTCATATACCGCCCATCCAAGTGGACAACTGTTGGGAGAGGTGTTAAGAATCTGAGGGAAATAGCTGTGGGGGAGATGATTTTTACAGATTTGGACAACCTGCAGACACCATTAGATCCAGATGACCTCAAAATTACTGGACCCATTTGGCACAAGTGGGTAGTGAATGCACCAGCGGTGTATGCTAATGTATTGGCATTATTTTGCTGGAAAGAGGATGAGGCACCGACGGTGGGTGATATGGATGCTCAAATGCAGCATTACACGCATAATCTTCTTTCCACGCCACAGGCTGGTGTCTCAGTGCTGGAGAAATCATTTGACAAGGCCGCTGTCTCAGTTGAGGAAAAAAACATTTGACAAATGGTCTCCCATAACATCCTCATAGGTAAGCGTAGGAAGTGTGGGTTAGATGAGTGGACAGTGAGGTGGATTGAGAACTGGCTGAATGACAGAGCTCAGAGGGTTGTGATCAGCGGCACAGTCTAGTTGGAGGCCTGTAACTATTGGTGTCCCCCAGGGGTCAGTACTGGGTCCAGTCTTGTTCAATATATTCATCAATGACCTGGATGAGGGGACAAAGTGTACCCTCAGCAAGTTTGCTGGTGACACAAAACTAGGAGGAGTGGCTGACACACCAGAAGGCTGTGCCGCCATACAGCGAGACCTGGACAGGCTAGAGAGTTGGGCGGAGTGGAACCTAATGAAGTTCAACAAGGGCAAGTGTAGCGTCCTGCACCTAGGGAGGAACAACCCCATGCACCGGTACAGGTTAGGGGTTGACCTGGGAGTCCTGGTGGACAAGAAGGCCAATGATATCCTGGGGCGCATTAAAAAGAGCATGGCCAGCGGGTCGAGGGGACTTATCCTCCCCCTCTACCCTGCCCTGGTGAGGCCACATCTGGAGTGCTGTGTCCAGTTCTGGGCTCCCCAGTTCAAGAAAGACAGGGAACTACTGGAGAGAGTCCAGCGGAGGGCTACGAAGATGATCAGAGGACTGGAGCATCTCTCTTATGAGGAAAGGCTGAGAGACCTGGGTCTGTTTAGCCTGGAGAAGAGAAGACGGAGAGAGGATCTCATCAATGCTTATCAATATCTAAAAGGCGGGTGTCAAGAGGATGGGGCCAGGCTCTTTTCAGTGGCACCCAACTACAGGACAAGGGGCAACGGGCACAAGCTGGAACACAGGAAAAGCCATCTCACCATGAGGAAAAACTTCTTTACTTTGAGGGTGCCAGAGCACTGGAACAGGCTGCCCAGAGAGGTTGTGGACTCTCCTTCTCTGAAGATATTCAAAACCCGCCTGGATGTGTTCCTGTCCAACCTGCTCTAGGTGACCCTGCTTTGGCAGTGGGGTTGGACTAGATGATCTCCAGAGCGCCCTTCCAACCCCTACCATTCTGCAATTCTGTGATTCTGTAATTCTGTGAAATCTGCAGTAGTGCTTGGCAATGTGTTGGACAAATGGTTAGACGATGTCCCTCTGCAGGCCGACGTCTCAGCCGTGGAAAAATCATCTGGAAAATCTAGGTGGCAGCTTGATGAGATGTTGCAGAAACTGCAGAATGTTCCTCTGCAGCCTGATGTCTCAGCTGTGAGAAAAGCATCTGATAACTCCAGGGAATCGTTGCATAGAGTGCTCAACAAAATATCCCAGCTGGTAAATAGTGTGGGCTCCCAACCTGTACCGACAGGTGTTTCAGCCATTAGGGAGAAACGTTCCCTTAATGAACCCGTTTGAGAGAAACAATACACACCGCGACACATCCTGTGGGCTACCCTGCATGATTGGGGAGAAAACATGAGGAATTAGGATGGAAACCCTACTTTGGCTTTATGGACACGTGTACGTGAGTTGCAGAGTAAAACACCCCAAGGTGGGGGGTGTGTGTGTGTGTGTCTTTCAGGAGAAGTGCTGCTCCAGTTTCCAGTGGACGATCCCCCAGAAGGCACAGATGGGCTTCGGAGCCTGATTTACGACATGTGACTGTCAGGGATGGAAGTGAGGGGCGCTCTAGTTGAAAGTAGAGGTGCCCTGCTTCTGGCCAGGAGGGGGACAGGGATAATCGAGCCTACTGGACTGTGTGGATTCGATGGCCTGGCACATCAGAACCACAAAAGTATAGGGCCTTGGTGGACACTGGTGCTCAGTGCACCCTGATGCCATCAAGTCATAGAGGGCCCTTCCAGCCCCTACTATTCTGTGATTCTGTGATTAAGCCGTTTCACAGTTGTTTGAGATAAATGATAGAGCTGAAAGTCTGGCCTGTAGCATTTTAAAATATTGAGCAATGTTTCAGAATATCTATGGAGAGAGAAAGCAAAAAAGAATACTGTCAGTATCTGATTTAGAACATAAGGAAAATATGGGGAGGCAGAATTTAACCTTATGTTAGTTTATGTTATTGTGTCCTTTCTTTGTTATCTCATAGAGTATTTGGGCTAGTGTTTTTATAATGATCTGAGGGACGGAGGTTAAAAAAGACACAGACAAACCTGATAAGTGTGTTGAGTAACACATATATGTTTACTGAAATGGTTGTGGCTATGTTCCTCTCTGCATGTGCTCTGTCATAGTAACTATGATGTATATTATTTAGGTGTATTTTCATGTGCAGTTTTTGATGCTGGACATTGGAAAATATGATACACAAATACCATAAGTAGTCTGAGCCTCAGTTACACATCTCTTCATGAGATGGTCAGATTTAATGCTATCTTTGAGGGAAGCATTTCTAGCCTACTTAGCCACCAGCACACATTAACATGAAATTTTCTTTACATGCACTGTCATACACAGTGTGTATAGCAAGATATCAATAACCACAAAAAACTCATTTTGCATAGATATACTAAATTTAAATAAATATACTATGCAAATTTTTTTATGATGAAACTAATTACCAGAATTTTACAATCATTCTTTTAATTTGACATTTTTATAATTGGCAGTGTGTGTGTGTATGTGCATATACATATATGAATGATGGAATAGTCTAACTTCCCCATTTGAACAAACTAAGAATGTTTCATTTGTGTAGATAGCTATATCCACAAGATCTTGTGGATCAATTTCTAATGACCTACTAGAAAATTTGGTCTTAACTCTGGATGTGGGAAACATTCTGGAAAATATAAGATAACAAGGCTTGCATGTAGTTTTGTGAAAAACATTATTCTTTGCTTTCTGTTCTTTGCATGCAGAAGGTATTTGATGCCTCGTGGCTTTATATAAGACTTAAACTTACTAACTTCTCTGTTCTGTGGCACTGTATTCAGGATGTAGAGTCCTCAGGAATTCCTACAGGCTCTCCAAGATTGAGGACAGGCCTTTGGATAATTTATAGTCCATTTGATTATATGCCTTCTGATGATGGAAGAAGATGTTTTTCATCCCCTAGTTAGGGAAAGGCATGAGACGTCTATCTCCGACCACCATATGATTTTCAGTCTTTTGTACTTAATACCTTTTTCCTCTCTGAGGACTATAATGCTGTTTTTAGTTTCATAAGTGATATTTTGGGGGCTAGAAGCTATAGAAAAATGTTTGGTCAAAAATTTGGTAGAACAGCAGCCACAGAGGCTGTATTTTGCTAGTCTGTGTCATCAGTTCTTTTATAAGGGTAAAGCGACTCCAGTATTTAACCATATAAAATTTGAATTTTTAAATTAAACAATTGCCACAATGCCTTTGTGAGTACAGTTGATTCTTCTTCTGCAAGGAATGCCTCAAGGAGTACAGCTGATGCTACTTTATCATTGTTTATTGCTTCCTTTTTATTCCTTACAGCAGAGCAGTGATACCGTTTTCACATTTGTTCTTCTACCAGGAGTTTCAAGAAACTGGCCAATTTCCTTCTACTTTGCATTCACCAACATCCTCAGATAGCCTGCTAGGAATTTGTTTTGATATATTAATGATTTACAAAATTAATTTCTCTAGTTTTCTTTTAAGTAGCTTCAGGGAGTCTCTGATCTAAGTTGTCATTGTGTGCAATCTGTCTACTCTGAATTTGTTTCTCTTTTTCTAATCTGGTGTTATATGATTTTAACACAAATTGTTATGTAAATACACAAACACCCATTAATATCTGCAATGTGCTATCTATTTTAATATTTATACTGTGTGGTGTTAGAAACATCAAGTTTATTTATAGTTTAAGATTCATGTCTTATTTTTACATACCACATGTTGGAAATGTATTATATAATTTCAGATGAAAATAACTTTTTTTTAATTTATCTTATAGCGTGCAGGCTTAGTAAAAGTAGGTGGTAGTTCTATATTTGAAGAAGCTTTACAGAACATCATTGAAGAACTTCAATTAGATTTCAATGTTGGACTAATAATTAATAAGAAATTTGAAAGCTATGAGCAGGCATAGCATCTTTCACCTTGACGGGAGTTTGGCCTTCTGCATAGGCCAAAGGACTCAATTTTATAGGAAGAGCTCATTCTCTTTTTATTACTAGCATCATTCCCCATTCAAATGGGGAGTAGTATCTTAAAATGAATGCATGGTTATCATAACAGAATTGACTGAAAACAGCTGAAAGGGTGTGTGTATATATATACAAAAAATATAAAAAACCATACACACATGGCCTCCCTTTAAATTGTGCTGTTCAACTGTTCTTTCTCTTCTTCATTCATTTTCCCTCCTTGCTTCCCAAATAGTAAATGTACACAACCAAGCAAGCAGGAACATGTAAATACCACTGTGTTTTCCAAATTAAAAATTAATAATTGCATTTAGTAGGTTGCATAATTGCAAGCATATAAAATGTACGTGAAATCCTGTACTAATTTCTATCTGTTTTCAGTACATCCCAATTGACTTGTTATCCACAGCCTATTTTGTTCCAGAATGTTTGATATTCCTGTATTTCATGGACTGAATTTAGAGACACGGATTTGTATGGTAATTTATTTCATAAATATGATTTTGAAATGTTACTATTTTTTTAAATAGGAATATTTGTACTGGATCTGTGGTCCTCTGTGGCTTCTGGTGCCTTCCTCCTTCTGTGTTTTCATCTCCTAACTCTCATTATGTGACAGCTGAAGACATTATCACTTTCAAATATTATTTTTTCTTAGAAGCAATTGGCGTAGCCGAAGTCAAGGGAAGTTGATAAGGATTTTCTGTGCCTGCAAACATAACCCATTCCACTCAGCACTACTGAGAAACTCTTTTCTTTGTAGCATATTGGGATTTCTTCTGCTGACAACTGAATATGTTTCATAATAACCTGAAGTTTTTAAAAAAGTGATTAAATGTAGTTTTCTTTTATGAAAATTGTAAGATCAAATTTTGATGTCTAAGTTTAACCCAACATTCTTCTATTCTCATCTTTTGAATCAAACCAATACTTAATAAGGTATCATTTTTCTTGAATTGCCTTCCTGCATATAGTATTCACATTGAAATCTGTGAAGATGGTAGGTAAAAAGGGAGGACAAAAGACCATTTCTCTCCCAGCATATTCTGCAACTTAAAAAGAAATTTTAAACCACTGCTGATTTAACATGTAGTTGATATGTATCTGAGAACTGAAACAGTCAGCTGTGTTATTAATTTATTCTTTTCTTCAGAAAACCACACAACAGCTGAGGGATTTTATATTCTCTATCTTGTATTCAGTTAAACTAGTTACTATTAATCTGTATTCTGGGTGCTCTAAATACCTGGACCTCTTTATAGTTGTTTTACCATTTGTGTGATCTGACTGACAGCATTTACAAGCTAATCACAAGAATCAAATGCACTTGAGCCTCAATGTATTTTGGAAGTTTGGCCCTTTATATCAAATAGTACATTTGTTAAGTGCAAACCAACTGTCTTTTGGTAATAAGCAAATATTATTTTATTTGCCTTCCTACTAGTATTAATTTCATTTCTATATCTAGCATACAAAGTCTTCAGAAAGACCACAGGCAAAAAGAAAGTGTATGTTGCATACATTGAATTCACTGAGTGTGTTTCTTTAGCTTAATTCAACACTATGTTTCTTTGTCTTGCAGCAGAGGTAAGAACTATACCTAAGATAAAGAGAAGGAACATGAAGGAGCAAAAGCCAGGTCCAAAAATAAAAGAATTTGGGCTGTTTTGTTTTGTTTTGTTTGTTTCTTACTGTGGTTAACTTCTTTCTTTTAGTATCCCTCCAGCTACAATAAAGTTAACTTATTGTTATCACTTTCTCAAACAATGAACTGGAGCAGTTTTCTGGAAGACAAACTGAATGTGTTGGGAGGAAGACGTAGAATGTGTTTTTGGATCTCTAAAGGACACATACAGAGAGTTCAGGCTTGCATTTCTAAACTTTTGAAGGATGGAAAGGGGCAAAAAGCAATGCAGATGAGGAATTGCTTGTATATGGCCCTGTATATGGCGTGTAGCATGCTGGAAATACTTTTCTTACATTCAGAAGGACATTCTTTGTGTATTTCACCTTCTTACCCCTTAAATTACTTCTAAGTTTTTGAATAACGTACTTTTAAAAATCCTGCAAAAGTTTTTTATTTCCGATTACATATTTACTGAACATCCTTGTCTAGATTCAGACTAGACATGAAGTAGCATGAAGGTCTCCTGTTGCTGAGATTGTATGTTCTTTGTTATTATGGATTATTTTCCTTTTTTGAAAAGTTACCTTGCATACCCCTGCTCTCTATTAGTGACAAATATTGTTCAATTAAGTAGTTAGTAAATCTTCAGGAACAACATTTACTAAACAGTGTGAAGGCTTTGATTCTGCAAGGATCTACATACATGTGTATTTAATTTTCAGCTACTAATAGATCTCACCTGGCTGCCTAGGATACTCTGGTGTTTGCAGGCTTCTGCTTTTCATTTTTGTTTTTTTGAAGGTGTGACTGCAGTTCATTTAGATATGGTTGACCTCGCTTTAAAACAGCTAGTTCAGTTGTTGCTAATAGTTGAGGTGTTTTTTCACTGAGTTATCTTTTAGAGTCTTTATTTAGTTTCTTGGATGGTTTTGTAACCTGCATTGGTCTATATTGGTACCTGAAGTTTGAAGAAAGCTGGAATAGTTTTACTGAAGCTATAATCTCTCCAGGCTGAAGTGTTGATGTGCTCCAAAGAAGTCTTAATGTTGTAGTGCAGTAAGTATTTTCAATTTGTAATTTAGATTTCTATCCTGAAAAGCCTCTCTTAAATTCTCCCTAATTCTGTGAACTTTGCAATTGATTTTGAAGGGATGAGGTTTAAATTGGCACAGAGTTTTGGTTTATCAAAAATGACAATTAAACAAAAACATGAAAAAATCTTAGAAAATAATATGTGGAAATTCAGTTTTGTATACAGTTTTTAAAATAGTGTACAAAACCATTCTTTTTGCCTAAACCAAAATGACATTCACTTAGTAGTGACTTAGTTGTTATTTGCTGAAATGGCATATTTATTTTGGTTTTAGTGGTCATTAGCAGCTCTGAAAATGATGGTATTTTTAAATGGAATTATAAAAAGGTTTGTTAATGGCATACTGAAGTTAACTTTATATTTTATCATTTCAGTTATTCATGGTGGACAATGGAGCAGATGACTGGAGAATAGCCATGACTTATGAGCGTATTTTCTTTATCTGCTTGGAAATACTGGTGTGTGCTATACATCCCATACCTGGGAACTATACATTCACATGGACAGCCCGGCTTGCCTTTTCTTACGCTCTATCCACAACAATAGCTGATGTGGATATTATTTTATCTATACCAATAGATAGTTCTTAAGGCTGTATCTCATTGCCAGAGTTATGCTTTTGCATAGCAAACTTTTCACTGATGCATTATCTTATTTAATGCTCCAATGCTTCTAGATGAACTTCAATACCTGTTTTGTTATGAAGACTTTAATGAGAATACGTCCAGGAACCGTACTGTTAGTTTTTAGTATCTCATTATGGATAATTGCTGCATGGACTGTCCGAGCTTGTGAAAGGTAAGGTTGTTCTGTTTGGTTGGTTGGTTCTGTCTGTCTTGCTGTCTTATTTTGCTTCTTTGGTTTTGTATTCAAAGGACCTAAATATTTAAAGGAAAGGAGCTTCCTGGTCTTTCATATGTTGAGTGCTGGTTGGATTTCACTCTGTCACAGATTGTCAGGAATGCTTTGCCTTTTAATCTGAAGGACTTATGTAGAGAAGTTTGCACCAAAACATTTATTGTAGTATTGCAAGTCGATTTCAATGTTTTCATTTAACTTTGCTAAAACACAGTGAGATACCACAAAACATCTTTTAACAACAGTTACAGTTGTTGATATTCTGTGTTGATAACAGCTTTCATTTATTGTGTTTGCGAGTTAAATTTACTGAGAGTAATGTAGATAAAATAGCTACGGAAAAATCCAATGGAAAACATATTTTTTCAAGGAGACTTTTATTGTCCTATTTCTTAAAAAAAAAGCAGTGAAAAAATGTTGTCGGGGAGTTAGCAAGATCAAGGGTGATGTACTGGTTTTGACTGGGACAGAGTTAATTTTCTTTGTAGTAGCTGGTATGGTGCTATGTTTTTGATTTGTGACCCAAATAGTGTTGATAGCACACTGAGGTTTTAGCTATTGCTGAACAGTGCTTACACAGTGTCAAGACCTTCTCTGTTTCTCACTCTGCCCACCCCCAGTGAGTAGGCTGAGGGTGCACAAGAGATTGGGAGAGAACACAACCAGGACAGTTGACCCTAACTGACCAAAGGGATATTCCATACTGTATACTATCATGCTCAGCAATAAAAGCTGGGGAAAAGAAGGAGGAAGGGGGGGAAGTTTGGAGACATGGTATTTGTCTTCCCAAGTAACTGTTACATGTGATGAAGCCCTGCGTTCCTGGAAAAGTAAGATGGGAAGTAGTGAATGAATTCCTTATTTTGCTTTGCTTGTGCATGCAGCTTTTGCTTTCCCTATTAAACTGTCTTTATCTTAACCCATGCATTTTCTCACTTTTACCCTTCTGATTCTCTTCCCCCTCCCACTGGGGGGAAATGAGCAAGCGGCTGTGTGGGGCTTAGCTGCCTACTGGGGTTAACCCACAACAGAGGCAAAGAGGAATCAGGGAGAGGGAGGGAGGAAGAGAGAGATATATAAAAACAGAGGGGGGAAAAAGAGATAAATAGGGGGTGAGAAAGAGATGGAGAGAGAGAAAGAAAGAGAGCAACAGAGAGACAAAGGAGGAGAAAGGAAGAGTGAGAAAGAGAGAAGGGGAAGAAAGAAAAAAGAGGGAGAGAAAAAGAAAAATGGGGAGACAGAAAGAGGTAGAGAGAAAAAGAGGAATGGAAAAGAGAGCTTACTAAGATAAATAGTTAGAGGGATGGAGAAAGACAGAGAGTTAGAAGGAAAGAGAGGAAGAAAGAAAGGGATGAAAGAGAGAAAGGGATGGAGAAATAGTGAAGAAGAGAGGGGAGGGAAGAGGGAAAGCAGACAAACAAACCAAGAGAGACAGCAAAACTGAGAGAGAGAGTATGACAGTATGAGAAAGCACACAATGTGATAAGCTCAGTATTGTTTGTTCACCAAACCCCCAGGCTATGCACATTGTTACATGGTTCTACAAAGGCAACTGCTTAGTAGGATATGCAAGATAACCAACATCCTGTTGAGCAAGCAAGACTAAACAACAAGGTCGTCAGGTTTTGGAGGAGGGGAGGGGGGCTTATGAAGACGAGGAATACGTGATGTGAGGAAGACATGGAGCCTTCATCCCTGCGACCACCAGGAGGCACAGGAAGGCAGACGCAGAGTACACCTCCTATGCCGGAAGAAGAGTATAAAACTAGAGACTTTTGGGAACCAGGTGCGCGCCGTCGGTGGAGTAGTGAGACTCCCGGGCCGCCCAGCGCTGTTTTGCTTGTTGCCGCTTGCTAAATAAATCAATTTTAATTGGCTACCCCGTCTCCTTGCATCAATTTGTGACACTAACTTATAACACACAAGAGACAAAGTGAGTTGAGAGAAAAAGTGGGCGAGATCCTGAACAAGTGAGAGAGAAAGCGAGGGGCAAAAGCAAGAGACTGAGCGAGAGAAAGGAAAAGAGAGAACGTGATGGAGCAAAAGCGAGAGGAAGAGGGAGCAAGAGTGAGAAAGCGAATGCGAGTGTGAGACAGAGTGAATGAAAAGGTGAGAGAGAAAGGCTAGTGGAAGATAGAGAAAGCGAGAAACATGTTTTTCCTCTTCCTTTCCCTGTTTGCCCACTTTCGAAACTGTTTAGGGGAGTTATTTGTAACAGCTAGCTGATATAAATCAGCAGTTAAAATGCAAGCTGACTGTTATGGTCAGGTTACTTTTGGAAGTTATTCATTGCATTACTTTTCAATTTGTTATGGAGAAAAATAGCTTATCTTATAAATTGAATGTAGATATTATCTTGACATTGCTGCTTTTACTGTTAATATTGCCATAATTGTGGAATGCAGTTTGTTATGGTAGATGCTTACTGTCAATGTTGTTCAATTATGTTATGGCAAGACTAATCATGTTTTGAAAATGTTAACAGTGACATATTACACTTTCAAAATATTTCCCATACCTGGGACAGAAGGAATATTCTAGGGGGTGGGTTGACCTTGGCTGGTCACTAGGTGTCCACCAAGCCTCTCTATCACTCCCCTTCCTCAGCAGGACAGAGGGGAGAAAACATGGTTTGGCCTCAGCCGGCAACAAAGAACCACGCGGCCGCTCGCTCAACCCCCACAGCCGTGGGGAAAAGCGGAAGAAAAAGGCAAAACTCGTGGGTTGAGATAAAGGCAGTTTAACAGAAGGAAAGAGAAAAACAATAACACCGATAAAGGAATATACAAACGCGATTACAGTACTGCCGCTCACCGACCGGACCCGGACCGTCCCAGCCCCATCACAGCCACGACTTCCTGCCCCCTCCCCCGGCCAGCTCGCCCCTATGGCCTGGGCACGGCTCACGTGGGATGGAATACCTGTGTCTCCTGCCGGCTCCTTGGGGAAGTTAACCCCATCCCTGCCGGAACCAGGACAACATGACAAAAAACCTTGTGAGTCAACATAAGGACAGGGAGATAACTCAGCAATTGCTGTCATGGGCAAACCAGACTTGACTTGGGGAAGATTAAATTAATCTTGCCAATTAAAAATACAATAGGACAGTGAGAGACAAAGACAAAACTAAAACCACCTTCCAATGTTCTGACACTAGTATTTCCAGAAAGGTTCAATTTTATTTCTGCACTGAAGTTCAGACACACTTTTGAACTTTGTTTATACTAGCATAACAGTGATGTTATACCAGTACAGAGCTCGTAAGTTGATCAGTCAAAAACTTTCCTGATGAGAAAATAGAACATGAATTTATTGTAGTTATTTTTCTATAAAACAGTGGGTTTATCTCAGTGATATCCGATATTTGTTTTTAAGCCTTCTTCTGTATTAAATAAAACCCACTGGTAAAATTCCTATGGGTTTCCATGAGTGGTCCACTGAATCCAAGTACGTTAATTGAAAACTGAATCTATTGCTGCAACATAAATCGGACAACTATTTCAGATTACTTAAGTTGTAAGCTTTTGGGTCAGGGGATATCTTTGTTCTGTGTTGCGCCCTGCTTAGCACAGTGGTATCAGAGAAT
>VZSZ01000463.1:33640-94240 GCA_013398815.1 Ibidorhyncha struthersii | reverse complement strand
GGGCCTCGCGAAATTGCTCGGCGTGGGTTTGGAGAACAAGCAAACAAAACCTTGTGAGAACATGCCTGTTGGTCTCAGGTTTTGTTTAAAAAAAAAAAGAAGAAGAAAAAAGTTATATAAACGAGGATTATCCCCTGCTTATCTTGTCTTGCTAGGGGGATTGGAAAATTCCAACATCTGGATTTGCAGAGCTGCTTTCATTTGTTTCTTTTTTTTTTTTTACTTTCTTTTTTTTAAAAAAGAAACTTTTTTCCGCCAGTAGATGTTTTCTACGCTCCAGATCTACTAGAGAAGTTGGACGGGCTGCCGCGTGTGTCTGTGGAGCCACATGGTAATACCTCTTCAGGGCACGGGGTAGCTTCTGCCTCAACGTCTTGCCATAGGAGCCGTCCTGTTGCTCCTGCCCTCTGCCTCCGCTCCCTCCTGGCTGCGCAGCACGGCAAGGCTCAGCGTGTGAGCTGGTACCCGAAGGACCCATACCCACCTCGTGTTAGAAACCCCAGCAAAACTGGAGTGGGCACGGGCATGGAGGGGAGGGAATTGAAGTCAGAAAAAGCACTTCTTGTCCCTGACCCTACAACTGTCCTTTTTGAAGCCTTTGTTTTCTCCAAAATACTCTCTGTGGGGTTACTGCAGAGAGGAATAAGAAATGCCAGTGTTACGGATCTGGGCTACATACACCGACCTTAACCTGGTCTATTTCTGTATTGTCACACACAGGGATAGCAATGTGAACAAGGACTAAGTAACATTGACAGGAGCTGTTTAAATGATAGGACAAAGTACTTTTAAATAGTCAAATATATTTGTCAGATAACACTGCATGTGCAATGAAACTAAGATGAGGAATCAAAGGAATTTGGAACCCAAGGCAGCAGCATTTTCTCAGAGCTTCATGTATTCTAAGTGCATCATTTTGTCAGTACAGAGGAGGTGTTTTACATAGTTTCTGAAAATATATTTACACATTTCAATATGGTGCCACTATTGTGCTTGCGCACAAGATAAAGCTGAGTCTCAGTAACTGCAACAATAACGAGATACATCAAATGACTGAACAGATGAGCCGCTGTTATGGTAGGTTCTCTGTTATTCTCTTTGCCTCGTTTTAGAAAGAAATTTGCAACACCAGGTTTTTAATAGAGATGGATCAGGTATTGCAGTCCCTCTCCATCTGCTGTGCCCTTCCCCCTCTTAAAAAATTACAGAGGGGCAATTTGACAAGCCTGAAACAGATTTTGAAAGACACATTTTACCATATTAAAAATAAACAAAAGATTTTCCAGCTTATCAGACTTCGTAAGATGCTGATCACTTTTCTCATGTTTTTCTTTCACCAGGCCATTTTGTTGTCTCTATTGGTGTGTTTGTTTGGCAAGATATTCCCTGTTTTATCAGCAATAAAGTGAAATAAAAGAAAGTTTCAGAATTGTCAAGCTCCTAAAAGAGTGGCTGAAGTTACAGCATTTCTTAAGCTCAAAAGCTAAATATTAGGAAACGCTTGTCCCAATAAGGTGCTAAAGGTGCACCTACTTACATGCGGTTGTGACCGAAAGCCTCCTAACAATTGCACTGTGAGTTTTCTATTGCAGCCTGCTTCGCTAGCGCCAGCGCACTGCGCAGGAAAGGGTGAAATTTCTGAAAGTCTGCTGCTATTCAAACAGAAGTTACACAGAGAATTTCAGATCTCACTCTCTGCTGGGATAAGTATTTAAAGGCTTGTTACACAAAATCTTTTCTGTTTTCTTCCAGCTACATTATTTGGTCTAATAATTGATATTATCTCTGTCTACAAACCTCATACAGTAATATGTCCTCCACCAGCTTTGTGTGAAGTAAAGTATGTATTTGAAAGCAGGAATGGATTCCTGGGTTTTTCCAACAATAGGAACTGACACCAAGCCTCTGCACACATCTACTTTGTACAGAAGCTAAATGGTTACATTTCAGATTGCTTATAGGATTATAAGGGTTATTAGTTATATTTTGGGTTGCTTATCAGCAGGCTGCACCAAGGCTAGCATGTGATCCGACAAGGAGATGAAAGGCAAGGTTCAAATACAGCTACAGAGATGAATATAAAGCTTTTCTAAGCAGTAGGCAGAGAAACATGACCATCACAGACAGAGTTTTAGGGGATAGGTCTGAAAACCAGCCCTAACCCACAAGCTATAGACAGGTGCCTGTCTCTGGGGTGATGGGGACAGCTTGGTTTTGCTTGTCCTGTCTGACAGGGCACAATGTTGTACACCGGCAAAGTGGAGAATTCCAGAAAACTTGTGGTGTTAACCTTCACAGACCAGTATTTACAACATAAACCTGAATTTGCTCTGGTGGATGTAAGAGAGCAAAGCTGCCGTCGGATGGAGCCGAGGAAAACTGCAGTCCTGCGTGCTGGCAGCACTGCTCTTGAGGAAGGAAGTGGGATCCACCTCCTTGCTCTTGGAAGACAAGCAGGGAGCAGTCCCATTCCCAGTCAGCCACCACAGTGGAAACCGTCGTAGCCAAAACATGGCCTTGAAGCCCGTGCTCAGTCCTGCTTCTGAAAAACACCTTCTCTCTTTTTACATCCCCTGTAACCCAGCATCTCAGCCTCGTCTGGTGCGATTCTCTTTCAGTGGCCAGGAAGCACCACAGGTCCCGTGCTTTCTCGTGTCCTCACTTCAGCTTAATCAGGGCAAAAATACGCCGTTGAAAGCGTTTGAGGCAGTAGCGTGTTTGCTTTGGGATGCGCGGTCAGCCGGCGAGGTGGTTTACTGCAGCCGTGCCCTAGGGTGGTAGGGGAGGGCGACAGCTGGTCTGTTACAAGTCACCTTGTGTGTGACTTTGCCCTATAAGGACAACAGCAACCTCTGACGTGCACCTCACCCTGTCCCCGGCTTTGCAGATGGGGGGGACCTGCTGCAGGGCAGCCTGCTGTCCCATTGCGTGGCTTCTTTTTCTATTTCGTAGCTCTCGCTTTTTGAGACAGGGTCCTCTTGCCTGACTTTTTTTAATCAAGTGCTTTGCGTGAAAGTCAGCGGAGCACAGATAATCACACAGATTTTTGAAAGGAGCTGTTTAAATTATTGATACTTACTTGGTGGTGCTTTGTTTCAATTCACAGTTTATATATTGAAACAGAGCAGGAGTAATTTAACATGACAGATAAACCCACGCTGCCGGGGTCGTTCCAGCAAGGCTGCAATACCGGGAGCTCGTCCACTAGGTGTAGCTGAAGCCCTGCGTTTCGTATTGATTAAAGTCTTTAAAAGAGCAGCCTTTTAATTTGATTTATCGCACACATTTTAACCGAATGAAAGGCAGTCAGAGTGAATAGTGGCAGATGCTTATGGAGTAGAGCCTTTACCTAATGCAAGAATTACATGTTGGCAATTCCACAACGGCATCACAAAAATAGGTTAATATGCACAGGGTTCCTTCTAGTCCAGACTTTCTAGTCTGGGAGTCTTTTTGACATCATTTATTTTACATGTAAATATCACAGGCAATAAAGTCCTCTCCGTAGAAAGCTATTACAGGACTTGGGTTTGGTTGTGTGTTTTTCCCCCAGGCTCTGTTACCAAGGGCTGTGTTTAAAAAAGGAGGCTGGCTCCACAGAAACCAGTGAAGCAGAGCACTTCTAAATTCCAAAGCTGAACTCTCAGTTAGTATCTTGGCCTAAGGAGGAAAGGGAGAATGCTTTGCTTCCTTGCCTCGCCTTCATACGTCTCTAGCTCTTTCAGTACATAACAGCTTTGCTCTGAGTGGTATCCTCCTTGCTTTGATTGGAGATAAGGCAAAACAAGAAAAGACTTGGTGTGTAAGCCAAATTCAGGAGGTCTGTTCTCCATTTTGTTGTTTTTTTTTATAGTCAAACACAGCAATCTTGATTTATGAATTGACAAGATTAACAGTCATTAAGATTATTATCCACCTGTGATTTTCCCAGATAAGTTTAATCACCAGAATCTAGATCAATAGTGCTCTGGGTCTAGTTCTGACCGAGGTAACTGCTTGGCCAGTGGTGTCCAAGTCAAAAACCAAGGTTTGACTGCTGACTTACCCAGTATAGCCATAGCCTTGGGATCCCTTTAGGAGTGCAAGCGGCACTTTATGCCAAAACCGCATTGCTTATTCTCAGCCTCATGCAGTTATTTCAGTTTCCCCTAAGTCACCCCCCTGGTGTCAGTGGGCCTAAAAGTGCCCTGAACACATTAGTCATTTTAGGAGGAGTATACGTTGCTTGGCCAGGGTACACCATAGTCCTGTAAATCACTTTCAGGTTTTGTAAGTCCTTCTTGGGACTCTGGGGTGGTGTTGCTGGAGTCCTTGCCTGAACAGGTTAAAGCATTGCATGAGCACAGCAGTGTAGGTGCAGACATAGACCATCCTCTGTAACGCCAACACCTCATGTTACGACGATTTCAGATTGGATCAAGTCAGGACTCAAGATCACTGTGATGACCAGGAGCCTATCTGAGGTCCTTATTAACTTAATTCAAATATAACCACATATTTGAGTGTATTCTTAACGTGGTGTTTAGGCCAGGAATGGATTAGGGTGTTTTCTGATCCATATTTTCCTCTGACATTAACTTATTGTTACTGTTATAATCATTCTAATAATGATTTAGTGGGACTTTCTGATGACTTTTTTTCCTCAGCATAAGGTGAGATAACCTGAAAATGTCTTCTTTCTTAGCTTTGGGTGATTTTTTTGCATCGCCCTGGTAACAAGTGGCCTTTAACTACTGAAAAGGAAAGGAAGGTAGATGGAAAGCTGAGTTAGATGTTTTTGCTAAATCTGATTGACTAGCATTTTCCTAATTTTTTCTTACTCCCCCACAAAAACAAAGAGCTCCAAACTGCTTTGGTCAGTGGCTTTTGCGAGCCTCTTTCATTGTGAGGAAATTGCATGTTACTTTTTAAGGAAACCTAAGTACGCGCGTGCTGAGCTCTTCACTTTCATGTATGTCGCATCTCAGGGGTATAGACACTTTTCTCTTTATAGTTGTTCTCCTAAAACAGGGAACAAATAGTTGTATATAGTATTTAATGTCCCAACCAATTCAGGCTGGCAGAAAAGCATCCGCTGTTATCAGAGGAGGGGGGTGGATCATACTTGCCTTTGGAAAGGCAACTTGCCAGCTTCTGCCTGCTTGTGCCAGCAGTTACCGGGTTCATGATCCCTCTGCATTTGTTGCATGAGATGGGTGATCATTCCTAAATGCTGCATTTCTCTCTTCTTCCGCTTTTTGATGACGGTTACCTGGAAGATTGATGACCTGTGGGTATCCTTGACACCTGACAGTCTAGGATGGAACAAGATGACAGAATAGGACTTTGAAGTTGATAAAGTGTCAGAAGGACCCAGCTAGTCAGACGGTGGTTGGTGACATCAAAGGAAAGAGAAGACAGAGCAAACCAGGTTTAACAGAACTGTATCTTCTCCTTGTTTGCTGTTGGCTAGCACATAGGAGGTTTCTGGGGGACTTACTGCTCAGTGTGCCCTCCAGTAGCTTTTTCCTTTTTGTGGTTATTTGGTAGATAAATGAGAAAAAGGAGTAGGACTAAAGGCAGGTTTTATTTTCCCCATTCCCTGGCTGGCCAAACAGTCCACAGTCTTACAAATGGTGACTATCCTTCCCGCCTGCTCTGCTAGATGATCTCCTAGTGAGAAAAGATGATGACCCAGAAGCTAAGCCTGGAGGTGCAACCAGAGAGCAGGAGCCTGCTGTGCCGGGAGAGGACAAGCATGCAACAGAAAGGTGGCCCTGGGGGACTTACCCACTGGCTATCTTATAAGACAGGGAAGGCAAGTGGGAGACCAAATGATGAGAAAAAAAGAAAACAAACTGAGAAAAGGTAGCATTTATTATTCATTAGAGTGACGACAGCCCCAGGATTTTATCCCAATTGTCCTCTGTCCGTTGTCATAGTCACAACCCCTGAAATGGCTGAGAGATCTCGCAGATGTCTTATGAATTTAATGAAAATCAGAATTTCAATTTTCCGTGGTCACTTGAACTAAGGTTCCTTTTTGTGGGGAAAATTACTTTATATCGGCTAACATTTGGGCCCCCCAGTCCTACAACTTACCTAACTTAGCCCTCCTTTTGTGCAAAGCAGTGGGGTTTTAGGCCATCTTTATTCAAGCTGACTAGATGGATCCTGTGAATTTCACAACCGATGTAAACTGTTTGCAGAAAGTGGAAGCACATAAAGTACATAAAGACACTGAACATCTTTGTGAGGTGAACCTCCCCTTCATTCTGAGCAAGCAGCTCCAGTCCCTATGTATAAAGCAAGCATGCCACAATTAAAGTAGAAAAGAATCTGAGCACATCTTGTTCCCATCTGCGTGACCTTGGGCAAGTCATTATTTATTGTGTATTAACATGTAACACTTTATGTCTCGGTTTACCCTTTCAAATAATGAGCACAATGTGCTTTTTGCAGTTCATTGCTGCTTGGTGTTGAACTTGCTTAATAGATGGTATTAGATCCTTGCATGCAAGCTGCTACACAGCTAGAAGTCACTGCCACAGAAGTTTCTTTCTACATCTTTAATTCTAAAAGTTTGATTTAGACATTTTAATCCCAGATAACCATGATTTGTAGTAAAATACATTTTGGGCTCAGCAAATGTAACTAATAGCCAAAGGAAAAAAAGTTTTAAAAGTAAACAGTAACTAGGGATGTGTCTTCCAATGCTATAGGAACACAGACAGTATTACAGATTGTCTGGTGATGATTTCAGAGTATCCAAGTGAACTGGTACTGTTCTCTCTGATTCAAAGGGGAGTACTAAATGGTTGATCTTTCCCTGTTTCAGTAGTTCCCCGTACTCCAGCTGGTTTGGGAGACTCCAAATTACATAACCGCTCTGAGGCTATTGAGAAGCACTGCAATCCAACCCATCCTCTCTTTTAGAGTGCCGTCAGTGGAAATTTTTTTTTTTAAATTCGTAATAGTAGTAGTAGAGTTTTGGAGACACACCTGAAGATATCTAATACTAAATATTAAGCATATATCTGTCTGTATGTTCCCATTGAAGCCCAGGATCTAAATTACAAACCAATTTGCCTTTCCCAATAACTGTGACTTATATAGGCTTTTTATGTCCACAAAGTGAAGATGTACTCTATTCTAAAAAATAGGTGATATTGGTGCCACCTCTCGTATTTGGCTTTCAGCTCTGTAAAGTATGAAAGTCACTCTCACCTGATCCTTTCTTTATTCATCCTTTCATTTCTTGGGGTTTATTTCCTTCCTTATTCATTTGGTCCCCCAGATGTGTTATATTTTAAAAGATGATTCTACCTAGACAGCTAGAAACACCTTATCCACACATGCAATTAACACTGTTTCACAGTTCTGATCTGTTAATGCCAATGTGCCTTTTGCATCCTTTTGAGTTTTCCATGCAGTGATTCTCTTTCCACGCATGTCTTAAAATAGGTCATTGGTGTTTACATCAGCAGCAGTTTTAGACATCACACAGTAGTGCTGCCAGCTCTGCAGATCACCACGTGGTTCCTTCTGAGCTAACAGTTCATGAGCCACCCTGTCATTATCCTATAAAATAAGATTCTCATTAGGATTTATTTCACCATCACTGTCCCTGTTATTTTCCCTCTTCTTTCTACAGGTCTTTTATCTTTCACCACAAATGCTCCCCTCATTTCCAAGCGTTGTTTAAGTGTTATCTCAATCTGTGTCGTTCCCATTGTGTCAGTCCCTATTCTTCCCTCCTGTAATCTTAGACAGGTCAGTCATNCTTTCCAGAGAAAGATATTTGGCTCCAATTACGAGATGCTTTACCGCCCGTGTACAGCCCGTACAGCTGAGAGAGCTACCCTTCAATTTCTAATTTGCTTTATTCTCTGTGCTGCTCACCAGCAGGTGCTGCTTGGGAAATCAATGGCAGTTCCACATACGCAGCAGCTGCAGGACTGAGCCTTTAATAAGTCTTTTCCATTTCTCGTTTTTACAAGCCAATTCTAGAAGCAATCTAAAAAAAAATAAATATGTTGCATATTGATAATGAAACTGATGCAAGTGAACGTTACTTCCAAATGGAAGGGGCTAGAAAAGGGAGGCAAAGACAAAAAGCTACCTCATACAAAGCAAGTCAGCTTACATTGTCTTACTGAAATAGATAATTTCTTCTCTACAACTCAGCCTTGACCAATGTACCGTTGGCATTTAAAAGACTTCCAAATTACACCTGGTGTGTGATTTACAGCATGATCACATCTGAATGGGCCCAGAGATTTCCCCTGGCAGGTTCACAAAATGTCCAGGGTCGATGGTTGACTTGGCCCAACTCTGTTCCCACAGACTGTTGATAGAAGATAATTTCTAGCTAGAGGAGCATAATTTTAAAATTAAATTAGATTAAAAATAGACTCACTCAGGATTCAGTACCTTTTTGAAGTTTCACGCTAGATTTTATGTAAGCTTATAATGGTGTAAATCAGCAGTAGCTTCACTGCAGTACCAGAATAACAGGAAACAGCTAATACTGCTCTTCTCCTTCCCAATAAATTACCTGAATATATTGGAGAAGAGTTGTTTCCAAACTGCAGAGATGCAGTCAGGTGTGACTGCATGCCTCACCTGAGGGATTCCTTTACCTTATGTGTGATTTTTCAAGTGAAGCTATTCTCCACTTTGCCAAATTCTTCAAATAGCACATAGCATAATATATTTATGGAGGGTCTATCTCTTGGGCAAGCTGAAGCGGTGGAAATTGCCTGGAGAAAATTGAAACCCTGATAATTGATTTTGCTTGCTCTTAAGGTTTCAAAAGACTTGAATCTTTCCAAGAATAAATCAAAAACTGTTCAGTAGCAAACCGTGGGGAATTCCTCTAGATTCTTAGAGTGGTTTCCTTGCTAAAATTCAGAAATTATATTCTTACTGATGTAGATTAAGAATTAAATTATTTGCTTAAAATAGTTAAGCCTGTTGCCTATTGGGATTTTCTATGTCAGCTAATTTGGCTGTGTTATTAACTGCCATTTGTAGCCGGGATCTTTGAGCAGTAGAAGAAAAAAAAATGGCAAACCTTAGGTATATGACAAACCCTTCAGGCCGTAAAATCTTATTAGAAGGCAAATCATAACCTTCCAGCCCTTTTGAGATTGATTTGGAGCTAGGAAATCCGTAGAAAATTGATGCAGTGTGGAACACCTGCTTTGTGTATGAAAATAAATGCAAATGGGGGGGGGGGGGTCCTTTTTTTTTTTTTAATTGACAAAGGACTAAGCAGGAGAAAAATGATTCCCAAGAGTTCACTGTGCAAAATGTCTGATTGGCCCAGGTGTTTAAGACATTTCTATAGAAGCAAATGAAACCCAGCGGAGATCCGTCTTAACAGACTTTGCTTTGGGCCCTCACAGGACTCTCCCAACACTGGTTCAGTTGTAGCTGCCCACAGCAGGGAAACGCTGCCGGACTCAGCAAGCTTTGGACTTCTAGACCACTGCTCACACATCACTGTGCTTCTGTGTCTCAAGACCTTTGAGGGCTCTTTCTAAATTGTAATTATACATTTTACCTTATAGGCATTTTTAAATTTTTCATACACGCTAGACTTGCGTTATGTATCTTACATGCCTGCTTGTTACTATATATTTTCATAAGTATATTATATAATTATGTGGTAGTCTAAGTATATTATGCTACACATTTAAACAGAATGGATCCATTTTATTTCCAATATAATTGACTGAAACAGTGGTATTACAGGAACTGGTTCTGCCCAGGTACAATATAATTTGAAAGACTTGCATCTTTCCAAAAATAAACCAAAAACTGTTCAGCAGGAAAGCCGTGAAGAACTCCTCCAGGTTCTTAGTGGGGTTTCCATGCTAAAATCCAAAAGCGATGCTCTCACTGATACAGATCTGGCACTGAAGTGGCAGACCGTGACAATCCACTGCAGTCTGCACCCCCGTGTATGATGGGACCGGGAATGGTTGTCTCCAGATTTTCTTATGCTGCTGGCAATCGGGATGTCATGGGGCAGAGCAGCTGCAAATGGGGGGGGTGAATGGCTCTTTTCTGGCCAGTGCAGAAGGCAGGAGGCCTCTTCACCTTCTGCCAAGAGACTGGCCTGCAGGCCAAATCAGTCTGTACTGCTTCCAGGGGATATTAGGGCTTCTGCAGAAATCAAGCGTTCGTTTAGGTGGAAGAATAATTATGGCTTGCCATAGCTTGCGGTGAAAAAGGAATCCTCCAAACTTTTTAAAGTGGATTTAACCAACACAATATTGCCTTCAGACAGAGTCTGCATTTTTGAAAGCCCTTGAGCATTTGAGAGACAGATTCTAAACTTGAACCATCGGTCTTTCAGCTAAACCTTCCCATGACATACAAAAAGAATACACAAAAACCCCAAAAGTCACTGTTTCAACATCAATGACATGAGCACTGGAGGGAGGGGGGAGAGCATCAGCAGGTGAGAGCTGAGTGTTGCAGTTGAGAGGAAAATGGCCTGGGGAAAGAAAGGAAAAAATATGTCAGAAAAAAGATAGGAAGAAAAAACAAAAGCTTCAATAGCATTGACTTAATGATGAACTTGTCCTTCCATTTGGTAAGGCTGAATGCATTGAATAATATATAGAGCAAATGATAAATATAGGTAGAAATTTACTTATTAGGGTTTTTTCCCCCCCTGGGAAGCCTGTATCGTCAGCAGATTTATGCTGTTTATGATTATGTTTAATCCAGAAACAGGCAATTTCTGCATAACATCACCAATGACGTCAGTGTGAATGCCACTGCACAACAAATAGAGTGTAGGGTTATGGATACACAATCCAGCTCACAACTGAACACAACTGAAAAATAAATTCAGCCTTGTTAGAGCAAATTCTCAAGGAATCATCTACCTCTTCTATGAGGAAGGTATATTTCTCCTCTTTCTCATGGATTAGAGAAAGCGTTTCTTTCCCGTCCCCTAAACAGGGACATGAAATGCCCAAAGCATTGCAAAAGCAGAAACCTCAGAAGGAGCGCAGGTTTCACAGAGGGTGTTTTCAGCCAGCTCTCTCCTCAGCTCGCCACATGCAACCATCCCAGCGTAGGGAGTCCGAATGCCAGCCAGCCAGTCCCCCTCAGCATGTAAATTGCCTGCATGGCAGCTTCAACACACTCCTCTCAATTTCTCACTCACCTTTCCATTCTTAAAGTGGTTGTTTCAATTCACAGGCCAAAGTCCAGCAGATCCCTTTTAATCTTCTGGAGCTGCACACACATACTCCCCCTGTACTGAGGAACACTGATTTTATCTGCTCCTTTGTGTTCCCTGACCGTACCAGAGACTGTTTTCTTTACTTGCACACTTAGGAACAATTCAGAACATGTAGCTTTGGATTTCTTGTAGCTAATTTTTATAATGATGACCCCAACTAATTTCCTGTTACCAGTACGTTCTCATTTCTCAAGGACATGACCAGGTTCCCACCGCCTGGTGAATCCTTGCATGTCATTTGAGCTGCAGTACGGGTCTGTGTGCATGCTGGCAGTCTGGTGGAAAAATGAGCTAACGCATAACAGCTTTAACCCCAGTGAAAGACAGCAAAGCTGAATATGTCTTGCCTTGTGTTTACCAAGGAGTGTGGATATGCTGGAGTAATTTTCTGCAACTCAGCTGTTGCTTTGCTCCTTGGTAGCCCAGTTGGGCATTTTGATCTCAGAAACCCCAGAGCTGATTTTGTTTCAAAAGAAAAATGAACAGAGGACTGGAACAGGAGAATTCTCTGGTCAAAACAGGAGGAGCATAAGGAGCCCACACAAGAACTCTTATCTTCACTGGTATTCTGCTGGCTCGCTCTGCCCTGTCACAAACAACCCCTGAGCTTTATCTTCTCTCAAAACACATCCAGCCGGTTTCCAACCCCCTTCAAAAGATTCACAGAAGGAGCCCACCACTTTTCAAGCTCCCTTTCATTATCCTTAAATCTGTGACTTTCTTAGGAGCACTACTGAGCCACCACCAGTGTCTGAAGATTTCAAGAACTAATTTTTCCTTAAGCATGATGCCCACACACCCCCAGATAATATGATCTGCCTTTTCCAAGTAGATAAATAACATTAATGAGAAACCACTCCAAGTATGTTCTTTCCGCCCCACAGATGCTATCTTCACAAATATAGCAGGACCTTTAGTCCACTCAATGAAAGTCTGGGATGCTGCTAACATATGGACTGTTTCTGGGCCAGTACTTCTTGATACTGAGCTGCCCAGTACTGTTTTCTCTTATATCCCCTGTAAAAGTAGGTGCAAGATATTTCTGGATCCTCTAGTGCCATGCAACAATGGGTCCATTTGAGGGCTTACTCCAAAACATCGCAACATACACGTGTTTTTTCTCCTAATGTTGTTCTGAGCCTTATTATTTTTCACTGGAGCCAAAGTCACGCTTCTTATAGCACCGGCTGCACTTCCAGTACCAGCCTATCGCTTCTCAGTTGTTTGCATATTTGTGTATTAAACTGACCTACATCTCTCTCTAGGGAGTGGGCAGCAGATGGTCCTGAGGCCATCTGGCATCTCAAGATGCTGCCTGAGTGGCTTGTGGGTCACAGAAGTGGGCGATGTGGTCGCTGGATAAACAGCATGCAGCCGAGCTCCCTGGGGAGTGCTCTGCTTGTTTGTATAAACAACTTTGGGCCAACGTGGGCCGGCATGGTAACATGCAGAAAGTAGGTCACACAAGTTACCTTAGCAGCAACGAGAACATTTATTTGATTGCTACTGGGATCAGAGGGACAACTACACCAGCCATCTCCATTAGTGTTGCTGCCCCCATGGGAGAAGCTGGTCAGTTCACTGGAGGGGCACCACAGTGCCTGGGGCTGGAGTACTTGTCACATGAGGAGAGGCTGGGGGAAGTGGGATGTTCAGCCTGGAGAAGAGACAGCTTTGGGGGCCCCTGACTGCAGCCTCACAGTACCTACGAGGAGATTATCAAAAAGACAGAGACAGGCTCTTCCCAGGGGTGTGAGGTGGGAGGACAAGAGGCAATGGGCACAAGCTGAAACAAGGGAAGTTCAGGCTAGGGATGAGGAGGAACTTTTTCACCATGAGGACAGTCAGGCAAGGGAACAGGCTTCCCAGACAGGCCATTCAGTCTCCGTCCTTGGAGGCTGTTAAGACTAACATAAAGCCCTGAGAGACCTGGTCTAAGCTGACAGCTGAGCTTGCTTTGAGCAAGAGGTTGAACTAAAGACTTCTTGTGGTCCCTTCCAGCCAGTGAGTCTATGATGAAGCATCAGTCTGGCTTTTAACAAATCCTGCCCAAATCCCAGGTTGCAAAGGGCAGTCACAGCTGCAAGCTCACATTATGGAAAGCCATCCCGGTCTTTCTAGAGCAGACAGAAAAATTAGACCTAGTTTCACCAATCCATAGTCAATATAGACAGATTTCACAGAGCACAGTGTGTCAAGTCATCAAGACTTAATTTTCAAAAGTAGCAGCAGTGTATGAATCCTTCCTTTATTTTCTCTTTCTGAGGGCCAGAGTCTCTAATCTCATGCTATCTCTGTCGGAGCAGGGAATAGCCAACATAGCTGGCTTACGCTGCCAGCTAGCAGGCAGCCTCCCTGCTCGCCTATCAGAGCCGGTCCCTTGCGAAGCGCGCATTCAGTCTCTGCAGTGTTTGCTCCTGCTGTGTCATTCTGTCCTTCCCGCCTCACTTGGTCTTCCCGTCCCTCTTCCCTGGGTGGCAGGATTACAGTACCAGTGTCCTGCTGCTGGTGTACCCTTGTCTGAGCTTTCTGCCTGACATTTTTTCTCCATTCAGCTCTTCTCTTGGCTCCGGTAAGTCTGATGAACAGCTTCCTTGCTGTCACTGCTTGGTGGCACGGTGCAAGGGCTTTAATCTAAGTACTTCCCTTTGGGACTGTCAGCCCACGTTTTCTAGGAATAGCCTCAAAAGCCTGGGCACCGTGTGATGTGTGAGGAAGACAGGCAAGTATCTAAGGCTGTTGGTGAAAGTAAGAAATGCTTCTCTATAGAGTGATAAAAAAAATTACGTTGACTTTGGTCGAGCTTGCCTTTAAGTGAGACTAGGGGCCATGGCTGGTTTGCTACAACGATATGTGATCAAGACTCAGGTGCCACATGAGACTTCAGAAAGTCTCTGAGTCTGGTTCTTTCCGTGCTTGTATGGAAACCTGCCATGAAGCCTCCAAACTTTTGTCCAGTTTCGCACTAGAAAATTGTGCATAAATCATAAAGATATTCAAATGTAGCACATAGTTGATAAAGCTGATTTTATCGCCGCATTCTGAAGTAATACGTAGGACGGCGTCTAGGCTATAACAAGGAGCTTGTATTTTTCCGGAGGGTAATTGGAGCTACAGTAGTGTGGGCCATTCCAGGGTTTAATATGTGCTACTTTGAGGTGTTACTGTAGTTCAATACGGTGTTATGTCGAGGTAAAAATTCAGATTTTATCATCATATGCTGGCTGGTGTAAGTATATGGAACGCTTTGTTCTAAAGAATTGTGTGTGTGCATGTGAATTTTGAGCATAAAGTGCTAAATACCATTACCCATTTTAGAAGCGCTTAAAATAACTCCTGGCTGCAGAGCAGGTGCCATGTGTCCTTCTGCTGGATACATGGGGACGCAAGAGCTAAATATAGACCGGTTTGTAAACCCTCCAGAAGTTCAAGCTGCAAGAAGGGAAGGAGGAAGCAGTTCCCGTGAGAAGGAAGGGGAAGTGCTCTGTTTAAAAAAGGTAAAAAAACCCCTGCGACGGTATGCAAGACAGTCCGCCAGAGAAGCTGAGAAGAGGACGTTTGGTTTGTGCTTTGTTTGTGCCGGGACGGTGCCTCAGCAGCAGGGTCGGCTCCTGCGGTTCGAGACGTGGGCTGACGCGGTGCCCGGCACAGGGGACAATTTTCCCAGCAGCAGAAGGATGGCTACGGCAGCTCTACGAAATCAGGCACTGGCTCTTGCCGACTGACCTCTTACTTTGGAGGTGCTGGCTGATTTCAAAGCACAGCGAAGGCAAATCGTGCCGTAAATGTGAAATGTTAAGGGATGTGGTCAGAGACAAACAAACTCAGCACATTGCCAGGCTGAGCTTCACAGCACACCTTTTTCTGGTGCCTGAGTGCAGCTGTGGCCATGCTGTGTGCTCAGCCTGGTTTTGTGCCTTTGGGGCCTACCACAGACTGCTGCTGCCCAAGCACCAGTCTCATTCTGGGATGGCAGGCATGGCCACGAGTCCTCCTACAGAAAGGCATCAGCCTGAGACCCATGTCTGTCACCTCCCACCTGAGACTGGAGGTCACCCGTGCCCCGAGGAGCTCCATTGCTCTCCTGGGTTATCCCAAGTTTTTAACAGAAGGAGGAGGACAATGGAGAAAAGCCTCTCCCACCAGCAGGGAGGCAGCAGCACCCTCTGGCTCTTGAGGGTGTTTCCCACTGGAGGAGAGGAGGACCAGAGTGATTATCTGTAGGCACCAACCACAAGTATCTGGCATGAAACTTCCATCCAAAACACCAGGGCCATGAAAGATACTGATCTCAGGGCAGTGGAACAGGTCCAGGATTTGGGAGTGCAGAGGGAAAAGAGTAAACAAGGTGCAATGCTCAGAGTCAGCCAGATAACTGCTCTGTCCTCCCCCTTGCCATAAAACAGGATAAGGCTGTATTGGAAATTCAGGTGCCTGGAAGCAACAGTAATGGTGGTAGGAGTCCTGAAACCCAAGAGATGGAGAGACTAAAATTGGGCAAGTCTAAAATCCATTGAGGAAGCAAGGAATTTCTCTTCTGGGCTCAATCACCTAATTTTTAGGCATTACTGTGTCTAAGATAGCGTAAAATGTAAATACTTTGGGTCTTGCTGAGGTTAGCACAAAAAGTCTTTTACGGCCTGATAAGGAAGAATTCCTGATGTACATCAAGGTTAAACAGGCTGGAGCACAAGGAGGGATGGGGCCAACTGCGGTAAAATCTCCCAGCATCAAAGGCTGTAAGTGGGCTGCTCTCTGCGGATGAGAGATGCCCTCTCTCCCTAAATATAAACTCCGTAATGCTGGGGAAGCCGTCACGCAGAACAAGGTGCAGAAGTCTTAACAAGCGTTGTGTTTGTGCTGAAAGTAGTTATCAGACCTCTGGTTTAGCCTGAAGGAGAATGGAATAAAGCATTAAAATATTTACTTCTCTGTGTAAATACGATCCCCAGTATGATGCGTCAGGTGGGCACCCTTGGGTTACAGGTTCATTGCTGAATATTGTGGTTCCACCTGCAGGTGGCCTGAACCTCAGCAGATGTGACTCGCCATGGTTTCAGAGACTGATTATTACTGATCCCTTTCTAGCCAGGAATGTACATTAGGGAAGATTTCCCGTGAGGCCAGCTTTTAAACACCTTGTGTCCTTGATTCTAAACATCCAGTTTCTCTTTCATTCGCCCGTGTGTTTCCCTTGTTACTGAGAAATGCTGTGCATAAATCGATTGCCGCTGTTGATTTGAAGCCCACTGTGTTTGCAGGCATGCTTAGTAATTCACGTAGGAGGAAACCTTTAGCTGGTCGGTGCTGCTCCATGAGTGACACAGTTGGGAGTTGGGAGGCAGCCAAGGGAGAGAGTCAGGGTGCAGCAAGGACCACGTGGGCTTGTGCCTTCTTACAAAGAGAGGGAGATGGGCTGATCTTATCAGTGCTTATAAACACTTAAAGGGAGGGTACCAGGAGGATGGGACCAGTCTTTTTTCAGTGGTGCCCAGTGATAGGACAAGAGGTAACAGACACAAACTTGAACATAGGAAGGAGGAACTTCTTTACTTTGAGGGCAGCAGAGCACTGGAACAGGCTGCCCGGAGAGGTGGTGGAGTCTCCCACTCTGGAGACATTCAAAACCCGCCTGGATGCCATCCTGTGCAACCTGCTCTAGATGATCCTGCTCTGGCAGGGAGGTTGGACTAGATGATCTCCAGAGGTCCCTTCCAACCCCTACCATTCTATGATTCTGTGATTCCATGAAAAGAGAAATTGATATCTGCAAATGAAGCATTTAGAGATCCTGTTCTCCTTCTGTGATGAACGTATTACAAAACCAGCTAGTTTAAATTGGGGATGTACTCTGTGAGACTTTTGTTCTGTCTAGACAAGAGCTGGTGATCCTGGGTTTTCTAGCTGATTGATCTCCAATTGCCAATTAGCTCAAATTAATGAATACATTTGTAAACACTAGTCTGAACATGTCAGAAATAAACACATATTTTGTGGAGCTTCTAGCTTAACATTTACAATAATCTTACTGACCTTGAATTAATTGACAGTCAATTAACTCTAGTTAAAATAAGCTCACAAACTGTAGTCTAACATTCATGCTATCTGGAATTATTTACCTAAATTGCACGTGTAGGATCTAATCTTTCAACATAATTCAAACTCAATATGAAATCAAATCAGATGGATATAATTTTACAATCACTTTGCAGTGATATAATGACCATGCCACAAGCAGGAAGGAAAAAATGGGTTGTGTCTGTCAGACAGGGTCCGTGGGACCAGGTCCGGCCGCCTTCCCAAGCTCTTCCTGCTGATGAGTTGTAGCTGTGGGAGGACTGCAGGCGCATGGATTTGTAGCTAACAGTTTTCAAGCACATCCTGAGCCCCACTCAGAGCTTTCAGTTATTAATTGCTTGAGAGATGATAAACCACAATATTTGACTATCTTATCTGTATGCCCAGTCAAATAGCTAGACAATCAAATCTTGAAAAATGTTGCCTTAGTGATGGCCATCACTGCACTTCCAAACATCACTTTGACCGGGGGTAGTTTAATAATGAACCCCAAGTTATGTGTGACAGTAAATTACATCTCTCTTATCATATACTGCCTTTGGCCAAGTTTATGATTTTGAAAGCTGTAGAAATTTAGACACCATAGAAGATAGATGTTGCGGCCAACTGAACAGGGAACAAAATGCTTCTCACTTAGCTCCACATTTTCAAAGCAAGTCGTCTTTTAAAAAATAAGGAAGCAACCATCTCAGGTGCTGGAAAAGAACCGAGAAAGCAATATTCTTCCTCTCATCGTTCCCCACTGGCACCATTGTAAACCATATCATTAAAGGGAGGAACAAAAATCAGGCTGAAAAAGAGCGAGAAAGGACTCATGGCTACAAAGAGTACACTCTGTACTCAAGCAGAAGCGAGGGCCAGTTGCAGGGCGAGACCCAGCTGTGCAGCCCGCACCTCTGCACTACCTCATGAGGGCAATGCAGGGGTGACAGGAGCTCTGCTGGCACTCTGAGAAGGAAGGAGCCTTCTCTACACTGAGTTTTCCAGCCATGTGCAGTCGCAGATGCTGTTTCTGCTGGCCCACACCTTGCAGACTGGGAGCAGATGCCCGGGTGCTCTAGCTGACACCCTCATCACCAGGTCCTGGGTAGGACAGAGCAGCCTCCAGAGGGACACAGATACATCGAGGGCTCTGGATTCACCCGACTGAGTGCAGCTGCTCAAAGACATGGGAAAACAAAAGCTTCCTTTTGCAAACTGGGAACAAATTAGCTGAAATTCGCCTCAGAAAGCACTACTGACTATCAACTCATGTTACACCCAGCCGGTTTTAGTTCGCTGTGATTTATTCTGTATTTTGTACTTTGTCAAACAAGCTGTCAGCAGCATGCAGCAAGTACAAAAGAAGTGTGGTTTATAGCTGTTTATCTCATTCTTTACCACTATGGTGCCAGTACCAGGCCAGGCCTCTTGTAGATCAAGCACCACGCTCGGCGCTCCAAGAGCACATCACAATTTTCGGTGGGCTGGTTTCATTTGAAATATTAATTTTTTGTGATTATTGACTTAAGATGTGCCAACGGGGGAGAAATAGGAAATGAAACTGATGCAGCTCTGAAGTGACGCTGCCCATATCGGTTAGCCAGTGTTGCAGGTAAACAGATCAAGAAAAGTAAACATGTGGCAAATAGTGTGTTCAGGGAGGGAAGTGGTATAAATGAATCAGGTGTCATTTCGTGTGTTATCATTGGCAACACGAATAAGAGGTTTTGATTTTTAAGTATTAGGTTTGTGTAGGCTTTTCCTCTTGGAAAGTGCATAATTTGCTTTTGTCCCTGCAGGTAAATCACCTTGGTTGTTCGTTTAAGTGTGATATATTTATCACGCCAGAGCTGACGGATGAGCTGCTGTCCCAAATTCCACAGAAAATCATCCACGTGCTGTCTGAGCTTTGGGAACAGTTAGAAGACTAATTTTGTGTGCTTTTAAATTACCCCTTCATTTGTTTGCTGTCAGGTACTGCACCAAGCATGGAGAACAACCAGTCTCCCACCTCGCCTGGGCAGGACATCCAGGGGCAGAGCGGGGACAATCCTGCCCCCGGCTCGCAGCTCCTGGCTCCAGCCCCTGTGGAGCAGCCAAGCGCCCAGCCCGAAGCAGTCGTGTGCGACATCTCCGAGGAGCTGAGCCGTCAGCTGGAGGATATTATTAAAACCTATGGGTCTGCTGAGAGCCTGATGGAGAAGGAGAGTGCCGCTACAGGAACCGACAGGCCTGAGAAGGGAGAGCCAGGCAGCATGGAGGATGCAGAGTACGAAGATGCAAATGAGGAGGGTGAGAAAGAGAAGGTGGCTCCTGGGGATGCTTCCAGAGCAAAGGAGCCCAGCGGCAGCAAGGAGCAAAAGCTGGAGAAGAAAATCCTGAAAGGACTAGGCAAGTACTTACGTGCTTACGCAGCCCTTCTGCAAACAGAAGCAAAACCTCCCTGGTCCTTGGCCGCTCCCATGTTAAGCCTCCGCTGTGGATGACAGGGACCTCTAGTTGCCACTAAAGGTTACGGTGACTGTTACAACTTTTCTCTAACTGACAATTATTTTCAGCAGTTACCTGACAGATACAGATAGGCTGTATCAGGTATTAGTCCCTTTAAAAAGACAAAAGCTTAGGATTATATCACACAATTCTGATGTACTATTGGGCCACTCAAAGACAAAGCTGTGAGTCTGACAACACACTGCAGAAAGTTGCTGCTTAGCCAAAGGAAAACCTGGCCTCTTGTTGGTACCTCAGTACATTTTTTCTTCCCCTGCTTCCTCAGGTATGACTTCTCAGCAGTCATAATGGTGCTACTATGTGGAATGGGAATCTGCGGAACAAATGCACTGTCCTGCCCAGGTTATTTTTCATCTTGCAGACCTCCGGACTCATCACGGACTATATGAAATAAGCCAATACGCTTGTTCTATCTAAGCACAGCACTTAGAGAGCACCTTGGACGCACGGCAGGGCTCTGTTAGTTGAGCTGGAAAGGAGTCTCAGCGAGTTTTTGTAAAGTATGTCCTTTCTGCTGGGCAGCCACTAGAGAGCAATGTAGTTACATCCCAACCTAGCGGCATGTAATTTATTTCCCTTCTTACATTTAACTCCCGCAGATCTTCAAGCCTCTCCTTCGCAGGAGAACCCAAACCCAGCCGCAGACTAAGCCTATAGAAAAATCACTGCAGGACATGCTTACAGACAAGGGACTAAGCATAGGACAGAGCAGGGATTTTTTTTTTCCCCCCAAATTCCTTGAATGTCCAGGAGAAAGTAAGTTCCTCAGTTTCTATTGCCTTGGCTTTGGTGCAGTTATTGGTACCTCTCCAAGACCAGTGAAAACACTACCTAAAAAAACTATTACACAGTTCTTCAGCTGCAGTTGCAACAATTTTCACTCCAGGATTTGATTTTGGCTGTCTTCAACATGTTTATACTGGTGCTGTACAGAGAGCTTAGTGTGAAATAGTGGATTTTCTCCACAGGCATTACTCATGGACTTCACTAGACTTGAAGCAGAAAAAGTCCAGCTTAAAGCAGAAAGCAAATTTTCTCTCACAGCCTCAGGAGAAAGGAACATTTGGAAAAGCACAGCCAAGTCCCTGGCACCACAGCCATCCTTATCTCCAGGAATGCCAGGGACATTTTGTATTCAGTGAACAAGCAGTGTTCAAGCTCCAGCTCATACTCAGGGCCAAAATTAACACCAAAAGGTATCGGAAGAGAAGCAATACATAAATAGCTACGCAGTGAACTAGCTGTGCATGCCCAGATAGTTATTAGACTGTGAATGCATAGTCTCTGGTATCCATACTTTCTTCACTGATTCAGGGAACTGATTTACACCACAATCGTGCATCCCAGACCTGGCTGGCAGTACCTGCTGCTGTCTGATTGTTTGCATCCACACCGTAGTCTCCATACCTAACTTAATCTTCCCTGTGTCTTGTACGGGTTGAGCAGCACAGGAGCTGAGTACATCAGCTTTCATCAGTTCTTGCCTGCAAAGAGATCTGGCTTCTGAGCCTTCAAGGTCCAGGCCCTTTCCATCCTATTTCAGTCAAATGTATTACATATGTGCCCAGTCATGTTGCCAAAACATTAAATGAAAATTAGATTATACAGGACAAAAGCATTTCACAGCCAATGCTTTTGCTAGAAGACAGCACTTTACTGAGGTCTGAAAGGGAAGAAAATTCAAGCATGTTTGTTCTTATGGGGAGAAGAAAAACCCAGAAATTCATAGCAAAAATCATTCTCTTCTGTCCAAAATGCCTCGTTTCTCCCTGAGTTTTTACAGATACATGCATCAAACAACCAATTTTATAACAGTAGATCAGATCAAACCTCTACTGCTTTTTTTTCAAGGGAAGGAAGCCACCCTACTGATGCAAAGCTTGAACAAGCTGAATACTCCAGAGGAGAAGATGGACCTGTTGTTTAAGAAGTACGCTGAGCTGGTTAGTAAAGCATTGGTTCTCTTCTGTGCAAACTGTCTATACAGGAAGGTATAAAAACCGTATGCCGTGCAACATGGTCAGACCTCATGTAGTAGTACTGTCCTTCCTGTTAAGTGAATCCCCAAATAATTGTCAGGGTTAAATAATCAATTAACGGTGAAAAGGAGAAAAGTGAGGAAACCAAGCTGGACTTTGGGTTAAAAAGTTGGTGAGGCAGAATGTTTGTACTTAAAGGGAAATCTACCAATCTGACCCAGCCTGGAGACCAGTGTCTAGGCTCCTGCTTTTGCCTTCTGCATGGAGTTTTGCATACCTCTGTATGCGAGTGTTGCTTTAAATTATGCATCAGTGATTTAGGCAAAATGAAAATAATACAGAGCTTAGTATAAAATGTTAGGAATCAGAAAATCAGAAAATAGAGAAGTCAGGCTAGCTGCGAGAGAAACCACAATACAGTGAAATGAAGAGTCGAAGCCCCTGCCACCATAATGTTACCTCTGTAACAATGCCAACTACCTGACTCTGTTCTTTCCACAATTTTGATGGGTTATTTTCAGATCGAATATTTTCTTCTAAGTAGTTAAAACACTGTATGGCCATAAGCTGGGGAAATTTTACAAATGAAAAGGCTGCAGCATTTTACAGTTTGTGGAGTGCTGAAAAATGTACCAAGCAGAACATTGACTTTATAATTGGTTTTATGCCCAGATGTGTCCACGTCTCTTCATAACGTGAAGTTCACCTTTGCTTTTTTTCATGTAAAATCCTCTGATTTCATAAATTGGGCTCAGACTGTTTATGGTTTAGCTCATGCTTAAAGGGACTTCATGCCCACGGCTTAACCAAGATAGGTCTTCTTCCTCTATAATGTACTCTCCGCTGCATTCAAATAACATCAGAGCACTGTATAAAACAGAAGCCATATTTCCAGTAACCCATGCAGGAGAAAGGTGCCAAAACCAAAATAATGAGCGTTTGTTTTTGACATCCTGTGCAATGTCACTAAAATAAATCATTTAATAAATAGAACCAAAAGCTTGTTGGAGAAATCCTTACACTGCTCGCTCAGCACGGCTGAGGGATGTAGTATGATTAATAACTTGTCAGCAGTCGGCTGTAGTGGTTACCACTCTCTCTGCTCCCTTTTGTCCATCCCCATCATACACTTCAGGTCACTTTTTGCTTTTGCTGAGTTGTTTTCCAGCCGGATCAGCTCCCTGGTCTGGTGAACCATGTGGTGACACAAGCACTTGTTGCAGCCCAGCTCAAGGGAAGGTGAAGCCACGTGCCAGGCTGAGCTGGGGGCTGGCAATGGCTTCAGCTGCATTAGATAGCGCTGCTGCTGGCTGTGTCTTAAGAGGCTGCCTGTACTCGGGGACCCTATGCAGCACCAGCGCTTCCCCACAGCCACCCAGCTATATGCTATTTAACTTCTAGCACATAGAATCACAGAATCATAGAATGGTTTGGGTTGGAAGGGACCTTAAAGATCACCTAGTTCCGACCTCCCTGCCATGGGCAGGGACACCTCCCACTCGACCGGGTTGCTCAAAGCCCCATCCAGCCTGGCCTTGAACACTTCCAGGGATGGGGCATCCACAACTTCTCTGGGCAACCTGTTCCAGTGCTTCACCACCCTCAGAGTGAAATTTTTTTCCTAATATCCATTCTAAATCTCCCCTCTTCCAGTTTGAAACCATTCCCCCTCGTCCTATCACTACATGCCCTTGTAAAAAGTCCCTCTCCAGCCTTCTTGTAGGCTCCCTTCAGATACTTGAAGGCTGCTATAAGGTCTCCCCAGAGTCTTCTCGCTGAACAACCCCAACTCTCTCAGCCTGTCTTCATGACCTGGCTCAGTCTATAGTGGCAGGTGCACCAGAAAATGGAAGGCATCAGGTAAGAGCATGGGCTGGTGTGAAGGAAGCCATGCCTGCAGGCAAAGGGAAGAAAGACAGTGTAGCCATTTGGGCACAAGGCACAACACCCTACTTGCCATCAAAGAACATTTTATTCACTAATGCTGGTGTAGGCAGAGCGGTTGGGGTTAGTAAAGCAGACTGTGCTTTAGTTCAGCTTTTCCCTACAAACAGCTGTTGCAGAATTGATTGTAACCAGTTTATTTTCAGAGGTCCTGAGGGTCTCACAAGTGGTGGGTGCAAGAACTATACACTAATAAATAAATCTGAGTTTTGTCCTTGTCTGCAGTGGGGTCAAGATATTTTTTTTTTCCTAAATTGAGAGTTTATCTCTCTAGGTCAGCCTTCCAAAATCAGAATTCCTTCTATTTGTACTTAATTGTAGCTAATAATTCATTAATTATTCTTAAAAATTTACCACTGGCAGCCCTTTTGTCATTCCTATTTACCAGTGAATTCCCTTCTTCAGTGCAAAAGTAGCGCCATATCTTAGACATTCCTGAGAACTTTGAAACATAAGTTTCCAGTGCAAGTCATTTTTATGAAAAAGAAAAAAAAGAGCAAAAAGCTTGGAAGACTTCTCATATCAAAATTAAGACCTATTTTATTCTAAGCCCCCCATCTCAAGCACAGATTGAGTGACTCATCTAAAATTTGGATAAATCATTATCTGCTCAGCACAGACTCTGCATTTAAAATGTGAAGCAAAAGAACCTTTTTTTGTGTTTTTAAAAGGGAAGGGGAAGGGGCCAAAATCAAGCTTATAAAGGAAAACAAATCTCAGCCTTAATTACAGAGAGGCTATTTTTTCCCTACAATGCTAGAAAAATTATTTCAGCTAGTGCAGCTTGATTAGCAGCAAAAGCCCCTATTCTGATCTGCTGGGGTAAAAACATACAATATGCATGCTGAAAGTTGGACATAAACAGTAAATACACTCCAAGCTGGTGATTGCATTATTTTGTGGTATGCCTAGCTGTGACTTGATTGATAATACACGGAGCTCTGTACTGTAAGCATAAATTACAGAGCATCTGCAGAAAAGAGATCCTTGGGCAGAGAAAGTGTAAAATATGATGCCTGTTGACTTTCTTGTTGGAGTTGCCCACCATTCCACTGCATTCACAAACTTTCTCAGTCACACTGGGGTTAATAATTAACACTAGTGGTACCATATTATTAGATAAGGTGTTATTAAATTTTGCACGTTGCAGCTCGTATGCTGCTGTTTTTCAAGCAGAAAACATCTGGACTTCAGAAATATTCCGCAATTTATGCACACCTATAATACAGCGAGGAGGGCTGCTGTGTGTTGGAACGGGAGATGAAATCTCTAAAAGCTTCAGATGTGAACTGCATCTTTGACATGTCTGTTACAGTGTTAATTTGCAGCGTAGAAATTTTTTTCAAAACAGCCAGTAATAGGCACATGTCAGAAGAAATGACCGATCTGTGTGGGGACTGCTATTAGTAATTCTGTTGCTGCCCCTCATCCCCCCCTCCAAATACACCTTTCTCCCCACCAGCCCTCTAGGAGGCCTCAGGAGCCACGCACCCACAGGATCACCAAGTTCCCAATTGAATGTCAGGGACTGTCCGTATTTTCTTCAGTATTACATGGAGCCAAAGAGCCCGAAAGAGGTTTGATTCCCTGCAACCCATCCCCGTTGATGATGGGACCTCCAGAAACACAACTGACAGACGGTCCCAGGTGCACTTATGAGCAAGAGGAGCCCGGCAAGAAGGGGTGCCCACACATCACATAGTTTGGGCAACCCTTCCATGAAGCGCATTCTCCTCCATCAGCAGCAAGGCCCCCACACAGACAGCATCCCTGGTCTTCAGTGCCTGTCTTGCTGTTGTTTTTTCCAGCAGGTTCCTAGATATGTAGGAAGCTGCTTCTTTTTCAGGAAGCTGCAAAACAGAATGAGCATATCGTTATCTCATGACCTGGAGAAATCTCACCGTGTAAAGCGCTACCGACTGCTCCCATTCCTAACATTGAAACAAAAATAAAAACCTCACAGCTGGTCTTCAAAGAAATTCAAACCAAAGAAGGAAGGGCTGAAACGGTGTGACAAGAATATTAAAAATTATGTTCACCCACCCACAATACAGCACACTTGGGACTGTTGCAGCGAGCAGGCTTGGGACTCCCTCCAGGTCGCTTACTCCTATCCCATTAGTGCTGATAAACATAAAACATTTCCAAAGAGGTTAAGAAGGTGTGAAGACTTTCCCAAAACCAAAAGAGCTAATTTTCTTTTCTTTTCTTTGCTGTCCCTCTTTGTTTTGTTTTAATCCCTGTTCCCTGCCCAGCACGAAGAACATCGTGCAGAGCAGAAAAAGCTCAAGTACCTGCAGAAGAGGCAGGCCCAGATCACCAAGGAGAAGGACCAGCTGCAGAGTGAGCACAGCCGAGCCATCCTCGCCCGCAGCAAGCTCGAGAGCCTCTGCCGGGAGCTCCAGAGGCACAACAAAAACCTCAAGGTGAGTGGTGGCCTTATCAGGGTACCCGGCAGCAGGGGGAGGGGAAGAAGATGCTGATGCCTTCCCATCTTGCTCTAGTACCAAATCAAAGAGATGTTTGCATCTGCACGTGCAATATATAATTATATATACACTCTAGTCTTGAGGCCCATTTACACCAAGACCCCTTTATTCCTCATGTGGATAACCAAGACCCCTTTATTCCTCATTTGGAAATATCCAAGCGTTCTTGGACATTGAGTTTGCCCACATTAGTTGTAAGCCCTCCTGGAGTTATCGGGGAGCTCAGCGCAGAGAAAACCAGTGGTGCCAACAGACCAGGTCCCTGAGACTGCAGATGCGAATGCACGTGCGTGGACAGAACAATAGGAACACCAGCTTCACTCCAGGGGACTCACAGGAGGCTGGCGGGTGTTTTCATGTAATTTGAGCACTCGGGCATTTTCAAGTGATCTGTGAGAGTTAGTAAATCAGGACATTTGCCTCAAGACATCAAACCTCAAGAGAGGAAAAAAGCCAACACTGTTTGTGGAAGTCGTTTGGATTATGAGAATCAGTTCAAAAAGGAAATTTTCAGGAGTGTCAAAAGGCAGGGATCCATATGCCACGTCTGCCTGTTGCTTGGTGCATCACGCTATTTAAATATGAAATTTATAATTTGATTATGCTTCTTCAAAAATTTTAGGTTGAAGAAGCATATTTCTGTTGTGATCTTCCTTTTTTCCCAAGCACATGTTAGTGATGGTGGTGGTATTATTATACAAAAAGCCTCCACTTTGATCTATTCAAAATCCTTCTTTATAGGGATATAGTTATGTATAGAATTACAGATATGAATTCTCAGCAGCAAGAATTTTGCCTGATATAACCTATATTAACTGTAATGGATTTCCATTCATTTCCACCAGCTCAGGAGCGGGCCTTCAGGCTCTAGCTCTGATTTTCATTGTACGTTGGTAAGAATACAGCTGGGAGGGGGAATGGCCACATATATACTCAAACTGTGCACTAGTAGAAGGACAAAAGCAGTTTAACAGGTAGTTAGGAAAACTAGAAGCAAAGCTCTGTGTGCTCAGTTATAGTAGCACAAAACTGATAGTGCCAATTAAATTTGCCTGTCTTGTACCAGATCTGAGCTATATACCTCGATATTGATCCACACTGATTTACCAGACTGTCTTTGGGCAAAATCTTTGAACAGAAATGCAAGCCAATTTTAAAGTGATTTAAGAGTACAGTGTACAGTGCTTTGCAAAGACTTAACTGAGATTTCTAAAGCAAATAAATCTTATCAGTGGAACGAATCAGTGGAAACTGGGGTATAGAGAAAAACTAATTATATTTGGAAAACATATTTGGAACAGGTTTTGTTGAATTCCTCACATGATTTCCCAGCTACCATATGCTTACTCATTTCACTACTAGAGAGCACAATTTTTCCTTTTTCTTTGCATATAAATACTTCATTACACATTTAATCTTCACATTTAGGAAAGTCTCTTTCCAACATCTTTCCACTTGTTGGACTGTTTTACTTTGGACTAGGTTCCCTAAATAAACCTATTGATTTCAGACTCAATTCTGATTTTTATCCTCTACCTATGCCAGGTGAGCCAGAAAAGGTATCTGAGCTGATCCTGTAGCAGGAAGAAGTGTTCAAATTTTAGCCACTTCTTTCTAGGAATTTGGAGACCTTTTAAGAAACCCAGAATGCTCGCTTTCCTCTGGTTCCTGTGCTTTCGGTGTAAAAAAAAACCCCAAAGTTAAAAAGACAGTAAGACAAAAACACTTGCAGAATGAATGAGGATTAAATTAATAAATAAAGGCATTAATATCTTGATCTGGCTTTGTCTCTCTAAGAACTTTAACATAATTCTTGGAATATTTGCCTTTAAGCTTTAGCTCCTGGAGATCTGTGAATCTCCAGAATCTTGTCATCTGTTTATTTAAATGAGTGCAATTTTCTTCGCTTACAACTGTACTGAGAGGGTCCAAAACAGGAGAATCCATCAAATGTTACTTTTAAAATCTCCTGCTTAAGTAATTTTTATTTTGGTTTTGGCAGGACAGAGAAGCTGATTCATATTTTTTTAGCACTTGGGATTAGCACTTCTGATTGTCTTCCAAAGCGTGGAAAATAAAAACTCTAGGAGATTGTGTCATTTCAATAGCAAAGGAGAGACCTGGCCTGTCCAGATCACGAACCTCCTCTGACTTGCCATGTGGTACATTATATGCACATCACGTAATGTAAATGTCATCTTCGCTCATCTGGTGTGCGGAATTCCCATTAACTGGAGATCGGTGCAGCCAAGTGGTGATGAATATGCAATGCAGAGCTGCGCTGAAAATCCACAGGGCAGATCAGGGAAGAAAAATTTCTGGTTAGTATTGGATACTGGCCCCAAAATCTGACTTACTTACAGTCCAGCTATCCAGATTATTTCCTTGCAGTTATACTTCACAGCAGAAAACAGATGTTTAATTCTCCCTCCAAGAAAAGCAGAGTAAGTGTTCGTGAAATAGCAGAATGCATTCCCACTGCAATAGAAAGCAGCTCTGCTAAGACCAACAGCAACTCATTTCTCTGCACAGTGTTCATGTTCTGCCAATTATCTGACAGTTTGGTGGCTACTTAGCGTCTTGTAGTGACACAAACATCTCAGGTCCCTTGTCCTTCCTGCTACCAGACATTAAGCAATGACTTTCGTACAAATGTCACAAAAGTCAACAGCTTCAGTTATGGGCTCAGCTCCAAACTGGCTCAGACCGTGGTGCCTGGGAATGAGAACAGTTCATTGAAAATGAGAAGTCCCTGCTCATATCGTCTCAGCTGATATGACTTCAGCAGTCCAACAGCCTTCTTGAGTTGCCCCAGAAAGGCACAAGGACCAGAGACAATCCTGCCCGTCTGTTTGCAAATTGTCTCACATTCCAGTGATAAATCCCAAACTGCAAAATATCTTTGTCTTAATTTTACAAGGTCTTATTCAATGCATTCTTACATTTTTAGCAGTAAAACATGAGAGCGATAGCAGTATTGTAGCAGGACACAAGAATATATCTTTGACAGGGTAGATATGGAGCACAAAGGTTAAGAAAGGGCAGAGGAAAGGGAATATTGTTTATGGCTGGACTTCAGTCTTCCACAAATGGAAATCTAAAAAGTATTTACACTGGTTTATTTTTCTCATTAAAACTGAACACTTAATTTAAAACTGTTCAAAGAATAAGCACAGAGTGAAGCAGCTGACAAGGCCAAGCATGATTTGCATGTTATGAATTCACCATGATGATGCCCCGAACACCCTCTGCTCCGCTCCCTACAACCTAGCAAGCCAGGAGCTCTGGACTCCAGTCAGCTACTTCAGCTGCAACAGCAGTAACACAAAACAGAAGTCAGCCTTCATGCCTCCAGTTTGGGGGAAAAATTAAGGATCTTACTTTACACTATGGGGTCTTGAAATGGGAAGGACTAAGGAACCTATTGGAAAAAAGTGCATTTTCTCAGGTTATGGGCACGGCTATAAGCAAAGGGTTGGGGCTGTAGCCTTGCGATAATAAAGCCCGGGTGATGGCGGTGATTTGGGGTTTGCCAGACTGTGCCTGCCCAGGCAAGGTGGGTGAAAGGGAGCCGGCCCCACAGCCCTGGAGCAGAGGTGGCAGGGACACAGGGCCCTGCTGGTGGCACCGTGGGCATCCAGCCCCCTCCCTGGCTCCGGTGCCAATGCAGCCTCAGCCGTAGGCTTTTACAGCTAGTAAAGGCTCGGGGTTAAAGCAGACACCTCCAAAGACACATCACTATTCCCATGGTATTATCTGTAGCACCTAGAAGCCTCTGAGATTGAAACCATATTACCCTGGGGACTGGCCACCAGCCTACCGTCAGGTGGGCACTGGCAGCATGGCAGCCAGCTCCATGGCATGGCCGAGCCCTGAGGCACAGGGTTTTGTCCCTTGGCACAGGGAAGANAGGGGGAAAGCGCCCGCGCCTGCAGGTCTCTGCACAGTGCCGTAGCACCACAGTCGCCGTTCTGCTCAGCCCAGCTCCTCTCACCCACACCCACCCTTAATCTGTAGCTGGGATCTCAAGGATTTAACAAATCATTGCCATTTTATGTGGGACTCTAAGAGCTCTCTGGGACACATCCCAGCACACACCCCACCCCACCCCCACCCCCAAGCAAATAGTCTCCTCAAATATCTTTTTCTCCAAAGCAGAAGAGGTCAAGAGAAATACTGTGCCCTGCAACTAAATGCTTCCTGGCTCAGTGTCTTTAACCATGAATCTTGGTATTGGCTCTGTGCTCTGTATAATTATTCTACCTCAGAAGAGAGGACAAGCAGGAAATAAGATCCTCTGAGTAACACATGCACTTTTTTTTTTTTTTTTTTTACATTTGCATGATTGCTACTCTCAGGATGTCTCATTTCACCTTGTAACAGAACTGTGTGATGTGACTTATGCACAATCCACCAATTTTTTGTTTTATATTCAGCTGGATTTATTACTCCAGAGAGCTTTAAATCACAGCAGTGACATGTCATAACACCATTTGGTCCACTGAAACAATAACTTATTTTTGAGGAAGGATGTTTCGAAGCCATAGAAATAGGACTTCAGACACTCAAGTTCAATTTCTCACTCTGTCTTTGACTTCTCGAAGTGACTCTTCTCCCTGCTCAGGGCTGCACCTGTACAATGCAGAGCAAAGAGGCATGAGCAGTTTTTTAAGCAGTGTGTTAGAGATAAAATGGAGTTCTGACTTTGCCAAAACTACTTAGGCATTCAAATTAAATTTGTTTTGAATAAAAATAAAAAGGGCAACATTGTAAACATCCCCTTTCAAAAGAAAATTAAATGTTTCATTTTAGGAATGCTAAAGCAGTTAATTTAAAACACTTTCTGAGTCGTATTTTAAACTCTACTTTGCAACAACATTTCTGTTTCAAAATTGTTGTAGAAAGAGTTAACCAAAAAGTAACTACAAACAGAGCACAGCTCCATGTCTGGTCAAGCAAAATGTTTCAGGCAAACTGAAAATCATTCTCACCAATTAAAAAAAAATAACACTTACAGAGCTTTTCTTTCATCTCGCTGCAAACTTTTTGTGTGTCCAATTTCCAACCCAGGCACTGAACCAGGACCCCCCCAAGTCATTTGCCCAGGACCATCTGTAATTCTTTCTTCCTCTTAAAGAGGAGAGTCCTTCTGGGCTCACACTTTGTTTTACTCTGTTTGTGAGCACACACACATGTTCTTGTGTAAACTGGAGAGCACAGCAGGGCTTCATGGTGATTTCTGTGCACTGCGGTCTTATTAGCACTAATGGCTGCAAGACTTTCCTCCTGTCATCCAAGGCACTGTCATCTCTATCACTCCCTGATCAGCAAAAGGACAAACATCCCCTACCTAGAACGGCAGTTGTCCAGAATTAGGCTTGTGGTGTGCATGCTGGGTAGAAATCGGGTCTTTTGTATTCCTCTTTAAGAGCAGGGCCTGAATCAACACTTTTTGTGTCACATTCAGGATATAAATTATACCTCATTAGAGTCAGCTAAGGCTTTATTCAGGTATATTTATAGAAAATATCCATATGCAGTGTTATCAGAGATTTTTATGTAAATGACTCTGCTAGTTGAAACCTTATTAGAGTATGCCATTTGCATGCTGTAGAGTGGGTTCTTAATGTGGTTCTGGCATGATTTGTAGCTACAGCAGATATGGTCCTACCCACTCCACATCAGGATTACATTCCCCAGAAGGGCAGACTGCCCTGGAAGCAAATGAGTAGGGAATAAAAACAGCCCATATTTCTGGATCCAAAGCAATGAATCCAGGTTCTTTCTGCCTTGTCTTTTATATAAACAAATCCAAAACAGAATTTCAATGATTGCTAAAAAAAAAGAATAAAATCCACCGATCTTTCTCCAGGCAAAATTTTGATTCTTTGCTTTGAATCTGTAAGAAACAGCCCACAAGCTCTCATTGATTCCACAACCTAATAAATTAGTGCAAATGTTGACGTCAGTTAAAAAGTTAGGGAACGAAAATTGAGGAGCTGGGAGGGATTCTGCAGACAGTGATGATTTCCCTTAAAAGTTAAAATCCCAAAGACCATAAATTTGATATGAGGATTCCTAGTTAAAAGGAGGCATTTTAAAGGACAATTTTTTAATTCAATCAAAAAGAATTCCAATAGTATAGCTTTTGACTACTTCCACTAAATTCTTCTTCTGAAACAAAAGCTGTGCTGCAGCATCATGAATCAAGACATGCACGTATGTCCCCTTTTCCAGGCTTGCTTTGATCTGAAACTCTGCTCTACATCCGTCTTTACAAATGTAAATTCTTACTTCCCTAATTTTTTTCAAGGCCACTGTGTAATTTGCTCTGTAAATTTAGAATCATGCCTAATGCTGGAGCAGATGAAAGCAAGAAAATCTCCGAAGAGGAATGCAAACACGTATAATCCTTCAAAGAGAAGCCTTACGCTACTCTGAAACAGTATCTTTCTGGAACCACTTATTATGCATCTTTCTTACATGACACCATTCTCTCCCATTTAACAACAGGAGGAAACAATTCAGCGGGCACGGGAGGAAGAGGAGAAGAGGAAAGAAATAGCTAATCATTTCCAGGGCACGCTGAGTGAAATCCAGGCTCAGATCGAGCAGCAAGGCGAGAGGAACATGAAGCTCTGCCAGGAGAACACGGAGCTGGCGGAGAAGCTGAAAAGCATCATCGACCAGTACGAGCTGCGGGAAGAGGTGAGAGCAGCACCCCGGCTGCCCCAGGGAAAAGCAGAAAGCATTGCCAGCCTGTCCTCCCCGCGGGCTGCCATTCGGGTGTCTTGTGGAGGTAATGAGGGTAGCCCCTGCCATGCTTTGCCGTCTGAGCGGGACTATGCATGCAGCAAGCTCGCCGGACTCCGCCTGGCAAACTCTTTGGGCAAGGAGCTGTGGTGGGCCAGCGCCCTGCCTGTGGCACCCGGGGCATCCTGGCCACTGTGGGGAGAGGGTCCAAGGCACCCAAGCAGCAAGGTGTGCCAGCTGCCTGATAAGATGCCCCTACAGCCCCCTCACAGCTCCCCCAAATCCCCGGGGAGCCCCCCCCCAGCACCCCTTTCCTGCTCCCCCCCTCCCCAAGTCCCCACCGAGCACCGAGCAGCTCCCNAAAAAAATGTGATTTTATTTTCAGGGGATACCTCATTGGAATGAGTGAAAAAGACAGACAGACTATTCACAGTGGTGTCCAGTGACAGGACAAGAGGCAATGGGCAGAAACTGAAACACAGTAAATGTCATCTAAATATAAGGTTTTTATTTTATTTTATTTTATTTTATTTTATTTTATTTTATTTTATTTTATTTTATTTTATTTTATTTTATTTTATGACAAACACTACCAAATATCACAATGGGTCTTCTGAGTGTTTCTAAATACGTTTATTGTGAGCCTCAGTGCAACCAGACAACATTATCATACTGAATAAAACATAAGTAATCTGTCCTTACAATCTGGAATGCCCGATACGATACACACATTTCCAAATCTGTCGCATCCTGTATGAAGTCTCATGCTGAATGAAGGAAACGTACATTCCTGTCTTGTGGTTTCTATGAGAAGAAAATGTAAAGCAGAGGCTTGTGTTCAGAGTATTTGCTCCTGTGAATTTGATCTAAATGAAGCAAGAGTGAAGAGGGCTATCAGCAACATTTGCCTCCTGAAGGTCACCATGGAGCCAGATGTTTCACAGGCCAGAGGAGGCCTTCGCTTCATCTGGTCTGATCTTCCCCACATCCCCACTCGTGTGCTTTCACCCAGGCTCTCCAAGCCCACGTTGTGCCTGTGCGGCCAGAGCAAAAGGGGTGTAGGGGGCTTGTGTTTACAGCGAGAATGGCACAAGCTGTGCACGTGATCCCAAGTACGGCAGGTGCAATGTATCTTTACACATTTATCCATACAGTGGCTTATATCTGGTGGCCACTTAACAGCTCCAAAAAACCATCCCCCCTGCATATTTATTATTGATGAGTAATTACTTGATCTGCAGCTATATTGGGTTATACTGATGGCTTCATATGTAAACCACAGAACTGGCAAAGATGCTAACGCACTTTTTAATTTTTTTTTTCCATAATAAATCCAAATAGACAATGTAAATAGGTTTCCCTTCCCATGCAAATTCTGGCACAGTTTATTCTTATCAGCACTGCGGTTTTTCAGTAATTGCAGTAGGTTGGGAGTCTTCCTGTTGTGCAGTATTTTTGTATCACGAGTGTTCCAGGAGATAGCTGTACATGCATGAGCATGAAGGTCTGTGTACACAATTAAACCTGTGCACTCAGCAAAATTTATTTTCTTACAGCACCTTGATAAAATATTTAAGCACAGAGAACTTCAGCAGAAACTGGTGGATGCCAAGTTGGAGCAGTCTCAGGAAATGATGAAGGAAGCCGAGGAGCGACATCAGAAAGAAAAGGAATACGTACTTATCCTTCTAATCTGTCTGTCTTTTATCTAACTTTAGGCCAAAATGAGCCCTGCATGCTATTTCACTAATATTTTGGTTCTTCAGGTCTGAGCTGGGATACGGTAGCAGAGACATTTTTATTGCTACTGTCAATGCTCAATGTAAAGGAACAGCCCCTGAAAGGCTGCTTTCATTGGCTTTTACACTTTTTGAGGCAAACTGCAGAGCGGTAGGTTAGCGTACAGACTGCTCTAGATAACTCACCGTTACTGCACAGTTGATTCATGGTGATGTTGGATCAGGTGATGCCATTAGTTTTCAAACAGCTCTGATACGTGATACTCCATCTCCTCACGCGATAAATAAGCACATTTAAACAACCAGAGGGGAGAACAGGAACACGGGATTAAAGTGAGATTGCTGCAGGCCAGTATCCCCCCAGGCTCAGAGCCCCCCCAGATGTCCTCCTGTGGGTCCGGTTTTGCCAGTGAAGAAGGCCACAGGAGCTGCTTGCTGTGACAGAGCCTCCTGTTGTCTTTTGCAGAGGTTCCCCTCTCCACATTGGTCTGCCTGTGCCTCTTTCAGGCAGGAAGGGTCTGGGGCCGTTCTGCAGCCTTCTCTGCCATTCCTCCCTGCCTGGCAGGGGGGACACCTGTAGCAAAGAGCAGGAAGGATGTCCTCACAAGAACAGCGGGGATGGGAGAAGGGCACTCCTCCCTGTTCTCACATATTTTGCAACTCAATCAGACCAAAATTAATTTTCTCAGGCTGCCTGGTAGTTTCACAGCAATCCTAACATCTACAAAGGACCAGACTGACATCTAGTCCCTCTTGGCAGTGGTGGCAGCAGCTGAGACTACTCAAGGGAAACAACAGGCTCCTACATCGGCTGGAAGAAAGCTTTAGTTTTCACCAGTCCTCCAGCTAACTCGGGAGCAGCATGAGAGAGCTCTAAAGAGAGGATATTTACCCCCTCCTCATATCTGGAAACAGATACATTAGCACAAGCATGGCCAAAGTATCATAAAATATGGATGAAAATGGGGGACTCTAAGCCCTGTGGTTAGAGAGAAACACAGAAAACACGTCTCACCAAAAATTGCCCATAAGAGCATTTATCCTCTTTCTCTGCACCAATGTGGCGACGGGGACACCCACTCCTGCTCAGCTTTACTCCCAGCTAAGGACTTAAGGGCAAGAGGAGCTGGGGCTTCTCCATGTGCACATCTGCATGCCAGTGCATGACAATTTGTGGTCCAGCTGAGTTATTCCCTTTAACTGTGAAGCCTATGTAAAGCCCAAACCCCAAATTTATTCATGACAGTTGATTCTTGGCAGACTCAAACCTCAGGAAACACTTCTAAGAAATCCTTTACAATGAGAAACCAAATTTAGGCTTACTTCACTGCAGTCACTGTGAGTTTTGCAGTTTTCCTACCAAGTACCAAATTTCAGATACTGAACAAAAAGAAAGAAAAGAAAAAGTTGGGTAAGACAAGGCATTGACTCTGTGCAAAGCTGACATATACAGCCTTATATTAATGACCTGTCTTGCTGTGCCTCACAGAACATGGGGTTTGGGGCTTCCTGTTGCCTGTGACTGGCCCTGTTTCTAGCCAAACCTTCTTTGTGTATTTTATCCAGAACTGATATGCACAGTTTTGTTATTTTCATTTCTTTTAAAGCAGTGAAAGTCATCACATTTGGTAGTGGGAGGTTTTCTTTGTGGCTTTGCTGTAGGTACGACTAGTACCTATGAAATCAAAGGTCTGAAAACAAGCTACAAAGCCTTTAAGAAGTAGGTGTATAATGATATGCACCACGTACAAAGAATATTTTTCACGCTCTCCAAGCTAATGCTTAAAAACCCTCCCTTTGAGGTAGGCTGGTGATGTATTGCTAACATCACCTCAGAGCAAAGTAGATTTAGCTGAAGAACTTAAGTGACCAGCTAAAAGCCATGCAAGGAGTCAAGGCACAATTAACGTGTCATGATTCATCCCAGGTAGCCCAGCAGCCGGAGAGCTGGCCTACACGTGTCTCCCACCTCAATCATGTTGCTGAGTGCTTAGTCCACACCCACCCAGCTATCATGTTAGTGTCTGTGGGACTAACGTATATGCAAGTATGTTTGAACTCAAGGTGGTTTTGATGGAGTCCTCTCCTTTAGCTGCATCTCTCTCCTGCTCAGTAATGTGCAAAGTCAGAGCCTTACTGCATTTCAGCATCCTATCATTTGAGGGAAAGTCTTTCAGAACTATATGCCAATTCACTCCATACCATTTTTTACATCCCCATGCATGACTTTTGCTGCAGGGTTTTGAAAATGTCTTTAATTGGTTTTGTGTTCTTTTTTCTATTTGATTACTCCTTGAAGGCTCACTTTGATGTCTTCCTATGCAGTTCTCCATATAGGAATCTTTGCCCCTGTACGAAACTTCTTTACCTCAGACAAGGAGAGATGTTCCCTCCTGCAGCCTCTGTGCATCACATCTCAATAGGCAGGTCATCTCATTGCTTGTACAATTCACTCTACACGTGCAACTGAGAATGTGATTCCCAATATAAGGAGCAATGGTTCATACTGTGTGGCCTTCCCAAAGGGTCAGCTTTACCTAAGGATGCAGTTTTACTATCATCCATAACTGGTCAGTGCTACTTGGACTTCCTCCCCATACCATACATTTTTAGCACTTGTAATACAAACTTTCATGTGCAATTAATTGCAGTTTAAAGCCTCCATGGCTTTCAAGTGTATGACTGGAAGGTATTGATCAAATCTCTACATAATTGGAATTTTCAGAGTCTGGCAGCAAAAAGGGAAGCTTAGTTTTCATTAAGCCAGTCCCTAGACCCGTGTCGTTAAATGGGAAAGTGTGTTCTTGGGGACTGGCTTTTTCAGTCCTGAGCACGATGTGACTGTCTGGGCCTCCAGCAGCTATCACAGCTCTAATAATACAGTATAACATCACCACACTTCACTGAAGTGCTGCTTTGTAAACACCACATGCAATATTTATTCATTTCTTTATACTTCAGCCTCCTTGTTACCACTTCATAGCCTATTAATAAATGTATCAGTTCTCCTGATTCGTTTTCTCCCAGCTTGGTGTTTGCAGATGACCTCAGGCTGCATAAGACCGCGTGCTAATTTGAGCAAGCCTCTCTGTGGCTTGCTTCCACTACGGAAGAGTTTATTAACTCTCGGATTTTTACTGGCTGCAGAATCTATGTGGGTCAATAGGAGAGAAGAAGGATTTCATTAACAGGCAAAAGAAGCGACTTTTCTTTGCCTTCTCTGTCCATCTCCTGTGCTGTGGCAGAAGACATGGCGCGGGAGGTGGGACCTTTTCATTATCCCAGGCACACCAGGTACAAAGGCAACTCTAGCTGAGATTTAAGCAATATAGATAAAAGCTCAGTTCTTGGAAGTAATGACTGGCTGAGAGACTGGGTAGCTCTGAAGGTTTTCAAAGCACTTTTCATTAAATCATTCAAATCGGACACCCTATAATTCCTAAAAAAAACAACCCACCCCAAAACCCAAACAAGTAGATATCGAAGAAATGTGAAACTTAAAACCCCAGATTTCATCCAAAATTAAAAAAAAAAATTATTTTTCTGTGTGTAATATATACCCTCTCCCCAGAAAACAAATACATGAACTGAGGCACATTTAATCTAGGCCTACTCATACCGCCTCTTTTTACTGGCTATGAAACAACCTATTTGAAGTTTTAGTCAACAAGATCTAAAGTCAAGAATTTGACTTATCTCCACTGAACCAAATATCAGATTAAATTCTCAAAATAAATATTAAGAGTCAGGTATAGAACAATCAGAACATGGTTATTTCTTCATGCAATTCATACTTGAGCTGTAAAACGTTCTTGTCTAGGAAATTGCAGATGGTAAAAATTCAGTGGGTCCAAATCAAAAGGCCAAATTGATGGAAGAAATATTTTTCTAGAGCTAATATATATGTATATATACATGGGCAATGAGTCTCATTCAGCTTTATGCCACAAATAGCTAGAGACAGAGAGGGAATTTGTTATGTTGTTCAGTCAGCATTTGTAGGGTACATCTTCAGCTCTTTTTCCAGGTGGTATTCAGGTGGTTTACATGTGTTATTTCCAACAAAATGGTTAGAATAAAAGCTTTTACTAGGGATCAAATACATTTTCTACATGTGTTTCTACTCACCTTTCACTTGCTATATGAGAGTAGGATCTAGTGACTTACTCAGTGCTTTCATTTTCAATATATTTTCAGAGCCGAACTGTGCTGTTCTAAATAGTGCAACTTAATCTAACAGAAGAAAGCCCTGTGGTAAACTAACTTGTTTATATGTCATTTCTCGAGCTATCATTAGCATTCTTTTTCTAAAATACATTTGGCCTAATCAGTAACATGCTTTATAAATGTTTGGTAGGCCATAGGTACATTTCTTTAACACTTCAGTAAATGTTTCCTGCTTTCAGATTAAACCAGTTGCTAGAATATTACTACGCACTTTGGGCGTGCTGACTCAGAACTGCAGCCTGGAAAAGTCTCTGTACACCTCATTCCTACAATTCATTCAGCCTCTACTGAACCCTCCCATCTGCAGCCTGCACGTCAGAATGTCATTTTGCTGAATACCTTGAAGTAGGGAATCACATCTCCCCAGGAGCAGCCAGGGATGAAACTGCAGTTAAGCTCTTCCTGGGCCGCCTCCTTGATCTAAGTGAGGCATTTATCACGCCCGAGCTGGGATTCTCCGCTGATGGCATGTCAATGCAAACGGAGCCCAAAGATAACAGGCACCAGTAGATGTGTGACATTTACTATGCCTTCCCTTTCTGAAAGCTTGCAGATTTTTTGAGGCAGGTCTGACTGTCACCATGCCTGTATGCCATGTCCTGATCATTAATGCAAAAGCGAGTTTGCCATTCACTGAAGAGCAGGAATTTGGCCGGAGCTGTGCTGCAATGAAAGTGCCAGAAAGTATCATAACCACTCTCCAGAAATCTAGTGAAGATAGGTTAAATACCACACTTTTTAGAGCCCACTGTACTGCTCACTTAATTCCGAGTAGGTTCTGAATTCCTATTGAGATATGCCTTTACAAACCAAATGCCCTGTCCCACGTCTCTGGATAGCGCTAACTACTCTGTCTTGCCTAACTCCTCTAACCACATTCGTCTGAAAGTTACATCACTCCTTATCAAGGTAGAAGTGGCAGAAGCATAGGTAGCTGGAGGATGAGGTTTGCCAACTGATAAACTAGGGACCTAACAATTTTCTCTCTGTTGCCCAAAACACAGCTCCTGAACCAAGCTGCAGAGTGGAAGCTCCAGGCCAAAATGTTAAAGGAGCAAGAGACTGTCCTGCAGGCACAGGTGACGTAGGGGAGGTGATTGCATGGTGTGCTGTTGTTTCCCAGTTTCTAACCCGTGAGGCACGTTCCAGATAAAGTATCCAAACTGCTTTCCCTTCTAGCCTCATTCTATATCCCATAGACTATTGCAAAGGAAACAGGTTATTTTCAAGCCAACTGTAAGGTAATGCCCATACTGCAGATCATGCTGTGGCATGTAGGTTGTTTAGCCTGGAGAAGAAAAGGCTCTGGGGAGACCTTCTTGTGTGTTGCCCTTCGATACTTAAAGGGAAAGATGGAGACAGCCTTTTTTACCAGGGCCTGCGGTTATAGGACAAGGGGTAATGGTTTTAAACTAAAAGAGAGTAGATTCAGGTTAGATATAAGGAAGAAATTCTTTACTCTCAGGGTGGTGAGACACTGAACAGGTTGCCCAGAGAAGTTGTGGATCATTATTGGAAGTGTTCAAGGTCAGGTCAGACAGGGCTTTGAGCAACTGTCTAGTGAAAGATGTCCCTGCTCAAGGCAGGTGATCTTTAAAGGTCCCTTCCAACCTAAACCATTCTATGGTACTATGATTTATGAGTGTTCACAGTACTCAGCCACACAACAATGTGTGTGCCTTGGCTTGATTATACACCATAACTACTCCTCAGGCTGGTTTCTAATCCAGCAAAGCACTGGAGTACATACATATGACGAAACATGTTTACCAAACTGGAGCTGATGTGCTCATGTGCTGTTCTGGACTGGGGTGCGAAGGCAGCATTTTCATTAATTTTAGCAGGATTTCTGTCTACTAAGGGCTTATACAAAGGGGCCTCTAGGATTTCAGTGTTTAGATGGAATTTGAAACATTCAATAAAATAAAATTACTTGCCAAAATTACCCTAAGAATCAGGCTGGAGCAAAAGGCAGGAAAAACAAGAAACAGGCGGTATATACTACACTTTGCGAGGAACACAATAATTGACCTTGGATACAAACGAGAACACTAGATGACATGCTGGATTTTCACACCAAAAGGAGGCAGCATCAGTGGATTTTCCTAGACTTACAGAAACAGTCATGTAGATTTATCTTCTTTGACCTGTCTGTGAGAACAGACCCTCCCAGCAGAGCTTTCTAGGGTGGGGTGGTGGTGTCAGCCCTTCAGCCTTCTGCAGCTACCCATCTCCTTACCCATCAGGAAGCCCCCTCCTAGCCCTTGCTCATAGTTAATCGTACTGGTAAGTCGTTCCCGCTCTGCCCTTGTAACTGATCTAACTCCTACCTGTTGAGCAGTCAAGAAAGGCTAACATTAAACTGATAACCCGGAAACATGCTAAGAGGGGTTTGGTCCTTTACATGTTTTTTCAAAGGCTAAGATAAGCCGGTAGCGCACCAAAGAATATCACATAAACTGTTGCTGACACCAGTTTGACAGGTTTTGCAATCAAACCTCAAAGGCCTCCAGCTGAGTCCGTCCTGACTGCAAACCTGCTCCCAATTTTCTCAGAGTGGTTTTAATTAAACTTTTATGTTCAACCAGAAAGAGTTTTGTATGCAGGCAGACCTCTGTAGCCAGTTTAATGAAACTGAAAGTATTGATAAAAGCTAGAATATATTAAGCATACCTTTGAAACGGTAAAATTGTTTTTAGAAAATTCCAGTCAAACGAGTCTGCAAAGGCATTGATAATACATATGCCCCTTGCAGACTTGCGTAGATGAAAATTAAGTGATTCACTTGCTGAAATGCAACATGCAGTTAGGTGTTCTGCGCAAGCGTGAGAGCTCTGTCCCTTACACAGCAGCCTGCGTTTGGAATTACTGCGAATAATACCATTGGTGATGGTGGTAGTAGTAGTAGTAATTAGTAGTAGCAGCAGCAGCAGCAGTAGTATGGTAGCACTGAAAGGCCTTCCTCATGGGCCAGGTGCCATTGTGCAAGGTGTTGTGCAAGGACTGAACAGAGAGAGCATAAATAGCTCCTTGATGCAAACAGCACAAAGCAACAAATAGGTATTAACAGAGGAACAGCTGCATGGAAATTATGAGATGACATTGGTCAATGAGATAAGGAGAAGCCATGGTATAGCCCTCACCGCCTGCTCTAGCAAGTGAGATACCACTCCATCTTAGAGGAGGCGATGAACACCCACTGCATTCTTGAGCTGGAAGGAGTCAGGGGACATCAGCTTCGTGCCAGCCTGTCTCTGGGCAGCACAGTGTGCCTGAGGCAGCCAAATCTGGCCCTCCAAATGGTTACAGAGATCTGGCACCAGCTGAGGGAACACACCCAAACCGTGGTGGTTCTTCCCAGGACGCTGCACGCGCTCCCCAGGCATGTTGCTTAGGCAGACTTTTTCAGCTTTGTGCTTTGAAACAAAGTGAGAAGATAAAAGCCAGCCAAAGCCTTTAATTTTTGGTAGCCGGTGTAGTGCAACCACTGGGCTATGGCAATTGAGAGGAACGCAACAAAGCCAAAGGGGCGTCCTCGTTGTACCACCCTCACGGCAAGGCAATGTGGAGATGCCCCCACTTCCCAAAGCTTTGCACTGACAAGTTCTCACCTGGCAGCAGCGTTGCCTCCGCTCCCCCTACCCATTCTGGCGGGGGAGCTGGACCGGTGGTGGGCAGCAGCGAGGCGGTCCTCGTCTCCCAAACCGAGGAGCACAAGTGCATGCTGATGGTGAGAGACAGCTCTCACAGCCTGTTCCCAGCCACTATGACAACATTCATTTATTATTCAAATTTAAATTGCAGAAGCTATTCTTGGTGCTATGGTACTGCCTAGGGCTCCAGCTGAGATCAGAGCTTGCCCTGTTCAAACCTGAAAGGTTTTAAATCTAATTAAACAACAGGGAAAAGTTGGAAGGGAAGAGCAGAGACAGAGAATAGAGGCGAGTTTTTTTAAGACAACGGCTCTGGGCTAGGAGCCCTGATTTACTGGCTCCCACCCCTGTTCCCTCACCTGGCTTTGGGATTCTCAGGCATTTCTCCTTAAAGCCATGATGTCTATTCCAAATAGTCTATTCCTCACTTGGTACCAGTGTCCCACTTACGCTGTGGCACTCAGGCTGCTACAACAGATCCCTCTGCGTTTCTGTTTGTGCATAGGTCACAGCTCCGGCTACAGCCTCATACAAACACACACATTCAAGCTTCATGTCAGCTGGCTCTGATACTGGCGCCACGGAGCTCTGCACGGATTAACCTCCCATGCGTTCACCCAGCTCGGCAGGGAAGGGCTGCAGCCAGTGCAGCCGTATTCACGGCCACCGAGACACTACCTACCTCGTTTAAGCTGAGCTCGGGCACATCCACACCACACTGCAATTATGGCCATGACATTTTCTAAAGGGCATCATAACAACTAACCAGAAAGAACATGAATCATAACATAACCATATCAAACACACCCCGCTATTAACAACATTTTCTAAATCTTCTTTTCCTCAGTAACCGAAGAGTAGCGTCAGGGGAAGGTGCACGTTGGCTGGCACCACACAAAATAAAAACTCCTAGCTAACCATTTAGTCAGCTCCCCGCCGGTGTGGAGAGGGCAGCCAGTCTCCAGCCGGACGCCTGAATACTGCAGGCTGCTCTTGAACCTCCCATTGCTCTGCGCCCACTCCGCCTCAGCCACTGAGTGTTATGCCAACTGCTCTTTTCCGAACGAGAGCTGTCAGGCTGGACAGATGAAATATCCAATCACCTAAATGCTGCTGGGGGTGCTCTGGCACCAGAAGGAAGTGGCTGAGTTGGAGCTGATCTTCTTTTCCAAAGAGCAGATAACGATGCTTTATCTATATAGCATCCTGCGTGATTCTGGAGCTTTGGAAGTGCATTTCCACTTTCCATTTTCCAAAAAAAAAAACCAAACCCCGCAGAAACCTAGATATTCTTACATAAAAATTAACCTCAGATCTTTAGAACAATTTTTTTTAAAAAACATCCACAGATTTTAGATATAAGAATATGTCTTACTGACAAAATACAGCCACAGATGAACTTTCATGTGCCTACCATGTGTAAACTGATAGCAAAATATGGAGCCCTAATAGTCTTAAACACTGCCACATTGCAACAGATCTTTCTTCTGCTCTGCTTCATGAAGTGAAGTGAAGCTGGCAGAAGAGCTGGCAGGGGATTATTTTCTCTGCCTTTGCTGTCTTTGCCCGCAGCTGCGGTCTGCACACAGGCTACAGAGCAGAGCTGACAAGGTGTCCCCTCAGCTCACTCAAGCCAACAATGCAGGGATGCAGCTCGAAGGAATCCAGTGCAGGATGATGGTGGCGTGAAGCACAGCGTGGCCTTTGCTCAGTGGTGGGGCTACCCCAAGTGCCAGATAACATAGGAAGGGAGCAGAGAGGCTCCTCTTCAGCGGTGGAGTCCAGTGAAGCACATCAAGTGCTGCCTGGTGCAGCTCCTGGCCGCAGCCTGAGCCGCTGAGTGGGGACTGGAAAGCTGGAAGAGGGGAAACTGTGGCTGCAGCGTGATGTGGGGATTCCTCTCCCCAGCTCCCTCAGATATCAGAAGCAGCACAGCCAGGGTAGGACCCAGCTCCCAGTCTGGCTTGTTGGGTAATCAAGAAGGCAGGTAAACAGCTGGGCAGCCAGGCTGTACTGGGCTCCTCACCTAAAGGCTGCCAGAGCTTACGCCCTCAGGTTAAAGTCGGAATTTGGCAATGTCTGCATGGCGAAGCAAGGCTTAGAGCTCAGGCACAGCTCTGACCACGCTGCATCTCCCCTTGAGTTAACCCCACTGCCTGGTCCTGCACAGCATCAGTAGTTGGACCAGCTCAGGTTAGTCCCTGCCCACAGAGATGACCCATCATCGGTTTCCATTCTGTAGGTCATCCTAGGAGTCCTTTCCTGTAGGTGTCAGCCACAACGGTATATAGAAAAGAAGTATACAGGGCTTGTGAGGAAAGGCAGGGACTGGAAATCTTTGTAGGCTTTAATGCTGTCCTCTTGAAGTCTCCACAGAGTTACCTAGGGAATGTTCTCAGAAGACTCCACTTCTAGGGAATTCTTTTGCTTCTGGACACCCCATGTAGAGACACCATAGCTCCAACATTCAGGAAAACATGGCACCCATAATTCCCAGGTCTTCTTAAAATCACTGGCCTGGGTCTTTCTATTCTTCCTCAGTTTATTTTTCTGCAACAGAGGAATCATAATAGTTTGCAGCCTTAAAAAAAGATGCAAAGAGTTTCAATTCCCTAATGTTTGTTGTTCATGGTCTCCAAACAGAAGCTAACTTCCATGTCCAAACACAATACTTATTTTATTACCTTCTACCGAAATAGAAGTTCACCATCCTGGAGACTGAAATTACTGTTGTTACTTTTTTCCCTGTTAATGCAGATCACTCTCTACTCTGAAAGGTTTGAAGAATTTCAGAAAACATTGACCAAAAGCAATGAAGTGTTTGCTTCGTTCAAACAGGAGATGGAGAAAGTGAGTAGCAGCTCATACCTGAACTCTGTGCTTGAGAGTCTCCTTTTAGATTTTGATATTTCTCACAGCAATAATTTTATCTGGGACGGGGACATTTCTGCACATTTTGGAGAACAATCTCATCAACATCCAAATAAGATCTGGAGCACACTTGGTCACAGCTTAGACTTCAGCACCGCAAGCTGAACAATTCACTCTCCCTTTCATATAAAACTCCAATTGCCTTGAAGAACAAACATTTTACCTAAAATCTAATGTGGTGGTTGGGTACAGACCCCTCAGAGATACCAAAGGGGGAGTGTGGAGCTGTGTTTGTCAGCCCGTGTCTCCAGGAATGCCCAGAGCCTCCTGGATGACTGACACCGGTACAGAAAGGTTGACACAGGCTACATATCTTCCCACTGGAGTGTGTGGGCAGAGCTGAAGCCCACCAACACCTTCCCACCGTTAAGCTCAAGTGACTACGCCCTTGCAGCTGGTGTACTTGTTTCCTGTAATCAGTGGGAATCAAAAAACACACACACACATGCTTTCATAATAAACGATGTTCTGCTCTACCACCAGGGCCCAAAATCCTGGTGCTCTGATCTGGGCAACTTCTAATGATCTTCACAGAGTTCAGCCTGCAGAAAACCAAAGGGAAAGATGGTGCTATGTAGCCAGCAGCGTGTGTCTGAGCTAGTATAGAGGTGACTAATCCAGAGGGAACTTCCTTGACAGTGCTGACTCAGAAGATACAAGCCCTTCTTTAACTTCCCAGCAATACAACACTGCGGTCTTTGTAAAGAGACAAACAGAATAATGTCATCTTTTGTTTGCCTTTTGTTTTTGTGATAGTTTGTACTCTGGGAGTTGGCTATACTTTTACACACATAATCAACTGGTCCTACTTTAGGACTACAAACTGGACACTGAAAGTTATATGGCAGCTACTAAAAACCAAATGCATCCTTTAACATAAATTATTACTTAGCACAGCCACTACAGCACCTGGTAGCAGTGTTATGAGTGCAGCCAAAGACCTAAATAAAAGGGCTGCCCTAATTTAATCTGCAGCATGGAATTCCTGTTGAGATTCAGCTTTTCCTCCTGCTTCTATAGATGACAAAGAAAATGAAGAAGTTGGAAAAGGATACTGCTACCTGGAAATCCAGGTTTGAGAGCTGTAACAGAGCATTACTGGACATGATTGAAGAGGTGAGTGGTCTTTTTCTTCTCAGGTTGCACCTCTTTCCCCACATAATGCTTTAACTAGGAGATGAGATGACCTGAAACTGCCAAAAGTCAATAAAAAATGTGTTCTTGAATGTAAGGGTCTTTTTTTCAAGCTACCTTGATAATTAAATGTCTTAAAAAAAAAAAAAAGACAAAAATCCCAACTGCTAGGGCTTTTAGATTGTGCAGAGACATTCATTATGTCCACGAGAAACTGAATTATGTAACTGTGAATTTTAAGTGCTCTAAAAATGTGCCATTGTTAATGCTCTCACATAGAAGCAAATTGGCATTAGTTCACTTCACGCTACTTTCTTTCTGCATAAGAGCATCCACCCAGGGAATTACTGTGCTCTAGCTAATGAACTTTAAATTCCTGCCTTTCGTTGACTTCCTGTGTAGGCAAATTCTAAGAGCCAAAAGCAAGTACTGTGGCTCACTATAGTTTTAAACATGCTGTCACAGGGGCATTGCAGAGGAAATTCATAAGCATGTTGGAACTCATTCAAATAAGATAAGAGGCTGCCTGAAGTTTCTCCCTAAACTTACGCTGAACTTGGACCAGGTCTTTCTGGTTAACTTTGTAGCTCTGTGCTACTGCTATTTCTACAGGTTTCTGTATCTCTCGTTTCCTCACTGGGTGTAGAAGCAAGAAAATGTTCCAATTCAGGCTGCTCTCACAGAACCTGGAAGCAAAATAAACAAAAAATACAATGCAACTTGTTTTCCCCCAAATTCACATCCACACCCACCAGAAGTGCAGGTGGGTTTTTGGATGCTTATCTATATGGGCATCCACTATGTTTTTCCATCTCTACAGATCATCAACAGGTATTCCTGCAAATATTTTTGAGTGAAATTAATCTGAATGCATATGGAGAATGCTAATACACTACAGTAACAGGGGTGAATTTCCTCTTGAAGCTTCAGTGCAAAAAGACCATAGTTATTGGGGAGCAGTTGGTGAAAGCCAGCTACCTGGCAGAGTCCTGTGAGGGCCGCCTAGATCTCAAATTGTTTCCTAATTGTCAGTTCCACCTATGAATTGCATTGCACCCAGACTCAGTCTGCACCTTTGTCTGATGTCTTTGACCACAGAAAGCCATGCGGTCCAAGGAATACGAGTGCTTTGCGCTGAAAATCCAGAGGCTAGAGAACCTTTGCCGGGCTCTGCAGGAAGAGAGGAATGAATTGTACAATAAAATAAAGCAAGCACAGTTCCCTGAAGAGGTGAATGGAAATGGCATCTTAGAAGAAGAAGATGACACTGATAAAAGCCCTTCCTCCTCTGAGCAGGCGAGCATTGAGCTGCGCACTACTGACGAGAACATGCTGAAGGAGCTGGCTGAAGCTTTCAGGGTGTCCCACAAGGCAGACGAATCCCTCCCAAGCAACTGCACTAATCCAGAGACCTGTGATGATCAAACATGCAATGCTGTCCTGGTGCCAGAGCTCCCCTCTCCTCTCACCCCATGGTCAGAGGCCGGGAATCACTGCGAGCAGCCCGGCACGAGCACACCAACACTCACTGAACACATGCCAGCACCCACTGGAAATATGACAGTGCCCACTGAGAACGTGCCAAAGTCCACCAAAAGCGTGCCTGCACTCCCAGAAAGGGTGCCAACACCCACAGAAAGTGTGCCAGTACCTCCTGAGAGCGTGCCAGTACCCACTGGGAACGCACCAAAACCTATTGAAAGCATGCCAGCAACCCCCGAAAGCGTGCCAACACCCACACAAAACATGCCCACTCCCTTTGGGAATACACTGATACCCATGAGAAGTGCACCAAAAGCTGCAGAACATGTGGATGAACCAGTGGAGCAGTCTGTCCAAGGTCAGTCTGCAGAGCAAACAGGGTACACAGATATGGAAGCAGTGGATTGAAGACGCTGGTGTGTCCAGGCTTGTCTTCTACAAACCACAGCTCTGCTTTCTCCTCTAAATAGATACCTTTTTTAAAAAAAAACAAAAAGAAACAAAAAGTGGGTGCTAAAACACACTCACATATCTGTAGGCAAATGTAATGCACTTCTCTTTGCTACCACTATCCAGTAATAATGGGTCTGCAAATTTTTCTGTCCTTCATCTGCTTGAAGCATAATATTTTCTTAATGACAGGAAAATACAACGAAATTACAGGATCTTTTTTCCTAGGCATAATGAGTCATCTCATTCAGCAAAATAATTTTAAAGTGTTGAAGTTTCACGTTTCAAAAATCATTGCAATTCACATCCATATATTTAAAGACTCATAATCAATTGTATCTATTTGTTATGACATTGGCTATGATGTTACGACGATGGCCTACTGGGGCACATAGTGATTTTAATAAATGAGGTTAAAGGAATCTGTAATTATAAAGTAAAATAGTGAAACCGTCGATATGGTCAGCCATATCCAAAGAAAGGTGCAGTAAAAAAAGGTGAATTTTTCTGCAAGTAAACTACCACTCAGCACTAAGTGGCCTGAACACCCACAGGCTCTTAGCCTCACCTTGAATTGGTCTTTTCTGCTTAATGCTCTAGAAGAGGTTTTGTTTTCAACAGAACTACAGGGTAGGGGAGAAGAACTTTTTTAGATTCCTCATAAAATGACTGAAAACAACAGAAATTTCCAAATTGATGGCAGTTCCCAAGGTAGGGGTCACAACCTTCTTTCTGTATCCAACAGAAACTTGCTAGTTTGTCATGCTTTTGGGGATCATGAACCCAACAGAGGAGCTCATGGCTGTTTCCAGCTCACAAATGAGGTCACAGGTTCAGAAGTGGGTTGCAGATGATGGCTTTAGGCCAGGAGCAGAAAGCAGAGTGGAGCTACACTAGAAGGTACCAGGATGTATTCCAGAAGATACCCCTGAGATCATGCTTCCAGATGGTCCCTTCTCTCCCAGTCACAGCCACATGAACCTCTTCACCACAGCTTCCTCCTGGCCCTGCTGCATGTGCTGATGCTCCCAGGAGAAGGGCGAGCGCCCTTGCCTGTCACCCCACTCCTTGGAATGGAGCACAAGTAAATAACCCAGAAGTAAACAGGTACCAGGAAAGCAGGAATCCGTCTTACAGGCACCTTCAGGGACTGGGTACATTCTCATCCCCTCTCTTGTCTAACTGGCTCTTCCCGTCTGCCTGCCAACACATCACTGCTTGATAATGTAGCCACCTTGTCAGAAACTGCTTGATTCTGGCACCAAGAACAAAGATAAAGAAGGAAGGGGGCAAGAGCGGGTACCTACCCAAACAGCTGTACGATCTCAAGCAAGGAGAGAAAGAAGGTTAAAAAAAATCCTGTTGGCACATTTCTTGTTTTATCCCCTTCCTCTGCATTCAGTCTAGGCCTTTTGGAGTCTGAGCTGGATAGCTTAAGAATTTGAAAAGGGCAATTAAACAAATGTCCAGAGGCTGGAAAGGGAAATGTTAGAATCAAACCAACCCACGTTTATAGACAAATCACAAGAAGCCCCTGAAGACGAAGTGACTCATTCAAGACGAAGCTGAAATACAGGTGAACCACGAGAAAAGATGCCATCTTTGGCACACCATGGGAGACTGTGGTCACAGAGTCCTTCTGGCCCATCACCCTTCAAAAGCAGGATTTGACTCTTTGCTTGCTGCCAACATGGTCTGCACTCTGGTTGCATATGTCTGTGTCTGCACTACTTGGTCCAGCCTTTTTGAGAGCTAACCGTTGGAGTATACAGAGTGTGATTTGCAAACGTTTGTTTTGATAAGGCCTTACAAGTAGCTATTACGGCTACAGTTTTCAAATGTGGATGCCTTATGTTAGATACCAAGACTGACGGGATTTATCCTATGTCTTTAATTATTTGAAAGTAGATCATTCAAGTCTTAGTTACCTTAAGCTCCTTTTATAAGCAGTGGAGAAGAATAGGCATCTTTTGAGGAGAAGTCATCTCACGGTAAGACTGGCATCCAAGACGGAAGAAATTACTTTCTCTCTGAAGATGCCATTTCTCTTTACTGATTCTAGAGCCAGCCTAAGACAACTAGCTTAAATTTAGAATGTCTATTACTAGGTGCCTAAATTAAGCAAGATGAATCCCATCAAACATTCAGATTCAAAGCCCTAATCCATCTCTGAAAACCAAGCCACTTATGGGCCTGTGAAAATCATAGAATCATAGAATCTTTCAGGTTGGAAAAGCCCTTTATGATCATCGAGTCCAACCATGAACCTAGCACTGCCAAGTCCACCACTAAACCATGCACCTAAGCACCATATGTACATGTCTTTTGAATACTTCCAGGTGTGGTGATTCAACCACTTCCCTGGGCAGCCCGTATTAATGTTAACCTATAACAAATCCTTATCCTAAGATAAAAAATGACACTCCCCTGATTTACTTTTTTTTTAGTTTCCACTGACTTGACTCTGTAGAAATCTAGTTTCCATTACAAGTACAAGTTTTATTTGTTGTTAGGGTGACTTTTAAAATTAATGCAATTTATATACCCATTAATTTTTTTTTCCTTTCTTGGTATTGTTTGTTTCTGTTGCCATTTTAGTAATTACCTGCATGAAACCAACTCCTTTTTCTTCAAGTAGGCCCTTAGAATGCCTTTAATTGTTGAAGTTTTCTTATACATTCAAATATTCAATTACATAATAATAATGATCAACATGGCCTTGCAACTTTAACTTGGGTCCATTTTGCATAATCATTATGGTTGCATCTTTAATTATATAATTGTTGCCTCATACCTTTCAGCTTCAGCAAGGAGGGAGACAAGGATCCTATAGATAAAGACTTCCTACATACTCATGATTGAGTCTTACAGCATCAGCCCTCATGAATAATTACACAACCTTCTGGGAAAATCACTCCCACTCTATTCCGCCTTCCTCATTTTCACCCTTTTAATTCTTGCATCTAAAACTGCACTCACATACTTGTAATTCCTATTACTCTCTGTGAGTTTCTACCCACGTATCTACTTGTTGCTTCTCTTTTTCCATACCATCTACCAACTGCATTTTATCCCAGCAGTTTCCTCTTTGTTCTCAGTGTTTACATACAACACTGAAAGCACAGGAGAGCGACCCTCCTGGCTTTTAATTCCAGGATTTGGCCTCACACGTTTGCAAGAGATGGGAAAAAAAATTGTAGGGAAAATTCTGGCTGATCCCAGGCTGGATGGAGCATTTATAGTCATGTGGGGATTGTTTATATGTAATCTCACGGCCTGTAGAGCTGTGGGAGGCTGGAGTACCCTCAGTAGAGGCAGAAAATCTATAGAATTGAACCATGCACCTCTTTGTCATCCATTGCAGCAGACTGGCATTTTAAAGCACTATCACCATCACAGATTTCTATGCGTCAACCTACTTTCTCTCATTCTTCTTCGACATTAATTGCTGGCCTCCTCTTACTCTCTTCTTGCATTGGTACCCAACACAGAAGCTGCCTCTGCACAGTAGCAGTGTCTTCGTGAAAAGCCTTTGGGATTGCAGTCTGCACGTCCCTCAGGTACCTCCGCACTCAAGACACAGAAACCCAGCACACTTCTGTGATCATTCAGAAGCAGTAAGTAGCAGTGACACATGCGTCTTCCCTGCTGTTCATCGTTATCATCATTCTCCCACTGATACTGCTGGTCTCATCAGTCCTGGTGTCTGTTGTGGTTCCCTTCTTTAGTCTTGCTTTTATTTCACACAGTTATTCCTATACCACCAGGCACAGATTTGGGGGTGAGGAAATGGTGATGGTAGCTATATCTTCCTTACTAAAACCATTCATTGCTGTGGTGCTTCTGAACCAGCAACAGCCTTTATTTGCAAAAGTTGCAAGGAAAGAACAAAAATATTTTCCTTTCCTGCATGTCTGACCTTTGTCACCTCAAAAATTTAACAGGTCCCCTGCCGAACATGTAAAACACAATATTTTTAAATAGCCCAGAATTTATCCAGATGTGAGGGAATTTTCATGATGACAGCTAAAATCACATCCATGATGCTAACATGACCCTCTCACCTAATTTCTGATCCCTGTGGCAGACCACAGTAATGATAAATCTTGTTGATGAGGGATTAGCAAGAAACAGCTGATCTGTTTCAGCTTAACTTTTCCCGCAAAACTGAACAGAAGTAGACGCAGGCATGGAACATACAATCCAGATGACAGAACTGCAGCAACAGTGCAAGTGACCCAGAACAAGAAGGTATGGTAAAATATAGTGAAACTTTCATTCTAGGCTTCACTGTTAATGGCATCTTTAGATTCGCTTTGTCAATCACATTGCAATCAACCACATATGCGGCCGTCTCCAGATTCACACCGCCCATCTCCCTTTGCAATGAGCATTATTGCGCTCATCCCTATTGAATTTAGAATTTTCTTTTTTCTTTATTAGGAAATGGCAGCAGGACTCATTCCTTTCCTGCGTCCACATGCTACCCCTGCACTGTTCTTCATATTAACGTTCACTCATAACCCTTGCTGGGCCAAGGGGCAAGCATAAGGGACAGAGATAACCCTGCCCTCCAGTCAGCCTGCCCAGCAATGCAGCACGTGCCAGCTGGATGAGGGAGCTGGAAGGACAGGGAAGGGCAGACATGGAGAAAGGATGTTTGCTGTGCTGGCAGGCTCTCTGTCCCTGAATTTTTTGCACTAACATGGTTCACCACTGTGCAATGCTGTTTTTTCTACTTAGACAAGACTTATCACATCCCTTTCAAAGACGCAGAAGAAGGTGGTGGTTGTGGCTGCGGCACGACAGTGCTGAGCCAGCGCTCAAACCCCAGGGAAACACCGAAATGTCAACATCCACAGTCCCCACTGGCTCACAGCTTCACATGGCTGACAGCTCAGGTCACCCTGCAGCCCCAGCTGCTCATCGCATTTGACTCAACACAAGTCAAGCAGTAATTGCTTATGGGCCACAGATGGCTGAACAAACCATGGGCCAGCTCCCCCTCCGCAGGCACAGCAAGGAGCAGCAGAGGTCCTTATGTTTCAGTCAGTCCTGACCTAGGGAGAGTGGTGGCAAAGAAAGATGCCAGGGCGTATGCCATTTGGGAGCAATTTTCTACATCAGCAAAGTAGCTTCCACGCTCCTTATATGTAGAGATGGTCTGAAAGAAAGGGCATATAAAGAGCCAAAAGAGGTAGTGATTCAGAAATAAGCCCAGAATAGTGTATTTTACGATATCTACATCACATGTGTATGGACAAGGGTCCAAAGGGAATGCTCTTTGCCCCTACTCAAGGGAGCCACATAATGTAAGTGTGCCCAGACAGAGCAACTGAAGTGATGCATCCAGGCTAGAACAGTCCTGGATTTGCCCTGAGAATGCAACAAAGATACACATATACCCCCATTCATGTTGCCTAATGAGGCACGTGCTCTGTGTCCCATAAGGATGTCCCACAAGGACGGAACAACCACATCATCCTTCTTCTCTGTCACAGCTGCTTGCAAGGTGACTGGAAGACTGGGAAAAGCTTTACATTTCCCTATATTTGGAGCTTGGAGGGTTTTTTTTCCTTCATGCATCTCTGATTTGAGGTTACTTTGTTTATCCCGTTGAAAATATTTTTACGCTGAAAAGAATAAAAAGGAAAGGCTTAAGTGCGAGTCTGTCTCTGTCAAAGTTAGTAGGCTCAGGCTTTGAGGTGCTGATGAAATACTTGCAATCCAGCCTGAATGAAAGACAGCCTTAGCAAAATGCTCTGCGCTCAACACAAAAAGGGATCCTAAAGCTGAGTTAAGATGTTGCCCCTTGTGGCCATGAGCCTTGAGACAAAGAAGAGATGAAGAAAATATCTCATGTTCACTGATCAAGAAAATAAGTTATGTATTAGCAGAATATTGCTTTTTTTCTGGAAAAAAAGGAAAAAAGGGCAAAAAAAAAGGATGTTCAGGAAGCCCTCTTATTTGAATGAATCGTTTTATACACTGGTTATCAAAATACACCACAGAGAGTGCCTTTAGATGATCCCAAAATGCTTTTCAAGCTATAAATGTTAAGGAATTACTTATGACTTCACTTTGGGCCGAGGGTCACCTGCTCTGGGTTGTAACACAACGGCAATACACTGCAGACATACAGAGAGTTAGGGCAGAGGCTTTCACAAGGTATAAAACTTTGGAGCAGAATCCAACCACTAACTGTCTGGTCATTGAAAGAAACCTTTTCAATGGCCAGTTTGTTCCCTAATTGCTTATTTTTTTGTACCTTGCCCTGACAATTGTGGCACTGCCATCAGCAAAAATTAAAGGTCCAGCTCTTTGCAGGTGTAAATCAGAGTAGCTCCTTTGGAACCAGCTGAGCTCCAGACACTGATGTCCAGTGAGAATCCCATCCAAGGGTCTGAATTACTGAGTCATTAGCAAGCCCTCTGTTCCTATGAAGCCAACATTTTACCCAGCCAGGTAAAATGGGCTGGGGCTCTGAGAGAGACAAAATGGATTTACTCAATTAGAATTTGGCCAACACATTGCATTTTTTAGGAAAAGTACCGAAAAAGCAATCTTTACTGACCACAAGTGGCCACAGTCTCTGCTTTGCAGCTCATCCAAACACCAAGTGCTGCAGTGCTCCAGCTCACATCCTCTCTTCAGAAAGGATGAAAGGCAGAGCACCATTTCTTCAACCACTTCACCCACTTCCTGCAGCTCTTCGCTCTTTCTCACACTTCTCCCACCCAATGACAGGCCCAAACCTGTTCTGCTTGCTGCAACTTGCTGGATAGTCCTTGTTAAAAATAGAACAAAACATGATTAGATTCAGGTTTCATTTCACATGAGATCTAGGTCAGGGCTGACAATACCATTTGAGCTGCTGCAACCACTCTCTGTCTCCACAACGAGGGGGGTGCTGCTCCTCTCACCAGCTTATGGCTCTGCAGACCTTCCTCTGCGCTGGCTCCGGTGCTTGTCAGGCTCTCTGATGAACTGATCTAACTCACTAGCCCAACAGAAAAGTAATCCAACTAAGGAAAAGGGATTATTTTCCAGTGTGTTCGAGTGCTGGATAAAGTGGGAATAGTCCTTCTGGCAGCAGCAAGCTACTAAGTCAGCCCAGGTGTCCTGAAACCCCACTCGCTTACTGCTTAATCGCAGCACTACCTAAAGTGTGATCATCCTATTGCCACAGCCAGAGACAGAATACAGGACCAGATGGATGACTGGTGTGAGCAGCAGGTAATTTTTAAGCTTTTAAAGACTGGCTACTACTGAAGGAGTCCTCCTTCCCCCGCTTCTGCTGGGTATCACAGCCTCCTCTCCTATTTGGGTACTGGCACCCCTCTGAGCCAGCTGTAAGCTGGTTTGTGGTTTAACCTGGCAGAGAACCAAGATTGCAAAAGAAAAAGAAATATTATTTTTTTGGCTGGTGTGGCTCCCAAAAATGGTTTACTATGGAGCTGGGGTGCTAGAAGCTGAGAGGAGCCAAGGGCTTTTGAGCATCCATGCGCCTCCGCACATCAGTAACGCTCAGGTCATGAAGACCTCCTCTGGCAGTTCATTCTTATTTCACATCACTTCCAGTTTGCAAAGCTGGGCAGTTTTCTAGGCTAAAGAAGCTACTTCAAATGGCAGGCTGTGGCAGCATCTGCCTTTGCAGCCCAGAGGGAAAAGGTGTGCTACACAACACTGTGGACTCCTTAAAGAAAGGGTTATGGTCCTGGCACCGGGGCACTGGAGAGGCCTCTGAGGTCCCATCACCATGTGCCAGCTCAGCGAGGTGTGCTGTGGACACAGGGCCAGGCACCTTAACAAAATGATAACGGGGCTGGGAGAGCTGGCTTGTGCGACTTGGGCACACGGACCACACCAGACCTCAACCAGACAGGGAACCTTTCAAGGTCCCTCCTAGCTTTAACATTCCATGGTTGTCAGCATGGTTGTCAGCAACATTAAATTCAGGTACTGTGATGCTCAGTCCGCTTTTCAATCCATCCCTTTCAAGGGTATTACTAAAAGCCACAACAACAACAAAAGCAAGAACTTTTTTAAAATCAGCATTTGCTGTGATTCATCGGTTTTTCTGGAATTCCTGTTTTCTCAGTTGAGGCGGTCCCAGTACCCTACGGCTAACACCAGAAAGCTTCAGCCTACAGACTCCAGCTAGTTCAGTTTCTGCAAAACACAGTCGCAAGCTGAACACCTCCACTGTCGCAGCAATTGTACACAGAAAAAACCTTAAGCAAGTCCCAAGGGGAGAGTCAAGTTGTGCTAGTCATCATGTTACTCAGCTATCTCTTCTCAGGTTTTTCCACCAGTTTCCACAGAATTAAAAATAAAATGCCGGCTCCAGCAGTAACATGACTTACAGCTCCTTCCCCCGTCCCCCCATTCAAGGCATCACTCCCGCCCACGCACTGCACCCACTGCCCTCACCAGCGTGCTGCTGCGTGGCTGCACTTGAACTGGGTCACTCAAATGATTCAGGTTAAAAATACCTGACCACCACCACCAAGAAGAGCTAATTTTAACTCAGATCATTGCAGTGATCCAGTTGGGTTTGGTTTTTTTGTGTGTGTGACAGTATCTCATGAAACTCTGACCTGAATTCTGGTCACAATAACTGCTAATTGAACTTCACCCATCCTTTGCTCGTAAAGGAATCCACACGTTTGGATGCTAAATCTGGAGCATAATGCTGTTCTCAGAGTTAATGGTAGCCTTTTCATTGACTATTTTAGCAGACGCCTCCTGGACTGAAAACAGAATTTGAAAAGTTGTATTTTAAATCTCATTCTGACCCTCTACACAAAAGAGGGGGAAGCCACAATACCCAATACACGATGATAATGACCAGCTCCAGTGTTTCAAACTGTGCGTTACATTTTCGGCTCACAAAGAAAATGAAAGCTCTCGTGCTTCCATACAGACGCCCTGCGTTCTCACACAGAGAACAGGTCATGTGCCAGCAGCAAGGTGATCACTCCTGCTTCAAGGATCATTTCTCTGCTCCCAGTCTTTCTAGTAGATCCTAACTGGCAAATTCCCTCAGCAATATGAATGTACTGGGTTTCTTTCTTTCTTTGCTGATAGTACTACAAAATGTTATTAAATCAATGTCTATAGACCACAGCATCCCACAACACAAAAGACTCATCTTTCTGTTACACTGGAGGCTGAATGTAATGTAAAGAAAATGAGGCATTTGTTTCAAAGAAAGAAAAAAAAACAGTGCGATCCATGTCATTTTTATTAGAAGCAGCCTTTTTTGGTGGGTTGGTAATGCAGTGTTACCTCCTGAAATTTAGGGTCACATCTGAATTACATCAACTGGAGACAGTTTTAGTTTTAAGTTTGTGCTTCTAGACCATTGCTAGACTGCCAGACCCTTGCACAAAACCACACTTTTGACTTGTGTTATTCTGTACAGCTAGAAAGTCTGTTCAGAAGAGTCTTGGCAACAGAAATAGCAGCTTGACATAAGGTCAGGAATAGATGGACCTGCCACCACGATGTCTTACTGAGCTGCAGTTCTCTGCACCTGCCTCAGTCAACCCATTCTGCTTCACCTGTCATTTTCTGCATCATTAAATATACCCAAAACACTTTAAAATATAGATTAAAATAACTGCAATTTACAAGCATGGTACACAACAGCATGATAAATTCAGCTGGCTCTGCAGAAAGAAGACTGAACTTCTCCTTCTATAAAAGAACATATTTACCTTGAGTGCAGAATAGTGGTTGCCATTAACCCACCCAGGCCTTCCACATCTTCGGTTTATTATGTTTGCTATTATCTATTTCTATGTCTATATTATACACATACCAATAGAGATTGATGGAACATAGCTTCATCCACAGTTACTCCTGAATTAACACACACCATACTACCATCTTAATTATATATATATATAACATATATATAACATATTATATGATGTAGCATCTTCTATTAGAGCTACGAAGCACATAGACCTGCAGAGCTGTAGTAAGGCATTTTAGTGGTGTAAGCTTTGTAACACCACAGCTGCAGGGACCCACTGCAACATCGCTGCTCCACTTGGTATCCTTCTCCCTCAGGGAGGAGCTGGGATTATTGCTGCACCCTGGAGAATCCCATCCACACTGGTAGATAGCAGAGGGAGACATACAATGCGGACACCAGGTTGTGCACCTGAAACCTCTGCAATTTTTGCATTATAATCCCTGCTCTTGGGACTCTGTGTCTCAGACGAATGACATTTCTGCCTCATATTCCTGCATGTAAAATTTGGTTTGTGAACATGGTTGTAAGCTATTTTGAGTCCAAGCAATATTTACTTCTCAGTAAGATTAATTACTTTAATCTAATTTTAAAATGCCATAAAAAATACTATCATAGAATATTTCATGTTGGTAGGGACATTTAGAGGCCTCCTCCCCTTCCTAAGGGAAGCAGGACCAATTTTGAAGTTACATCAGGTTGCTCAGGGCCTGACAGTTTTGAATATTTCCAAGGATAGAGATTGCACATCTCTGGGTACTTGTTCTCCTGTCTGATTACCTTCACAATGAAATTTTTTTCTTTCTATCTAATCTTCCTTGGTGCAGCCCATGCCCTTGGCCCTCACCTTGCCACAGTGCACCACGGTCTTCTCCATAGCCTCCCATCAGTAGTTGAAGACAACAATTCATTCCCCCCGAGCCTTCTCCAGGCTCAAAAAACCCAGCTCTTCTTCTGTTGAGATGACATGGGACACCCTTATTTCATGAAAAGAGAGCCCACAGAGATGCTTAACTGCAGCACTGCAGCAGTGCATTCCATGCCTCCTCAAACCGCTGCTATCCAGGCAAAGCAGCCACCACTACCCATTTATCCTCCAGTCTTTCCAGTACCTCACCATGAACTCCACCACAGCTTAGCCCCTCACTGATTTTGCCAGCTTGTTGAGGGGTCTGGAGAACAAGTTTTATTAGTAGCATCTGAGGGAACTGGGGCTGTTTAGCCTGGAGAAAAGGAGGCTGAGGGGAGACCTTATCGCTCTCTACAGCTACCTGAAGGGAGGTTGTGGAGAGGGGGGGGTCAATCTCTTATCCCAAGTAACAGGTGATAGGACAAGAGGAAATGGCCTCATGTTGTGCCAGGGGAGGTTTAGACGGGGTATTAGGAAAAGTTTCTTCACCGAAAGGGTTATCAAACATTGGAACAAGCTGCCCAGGGAAGTGGCTGAATCTCCATCCCTGGAGGTATTTAAAAGATGGGTAGACGTGGAGTTTAAAGACATGGTTTAGTGGTGGTTTTGGCAGTGTTAGGCTGATGGTTGGACTCGATGATCTTAAAGGTCCCTTCCAACCTAGATAATTCCATGATTATAATGTGATTATTTCCTAATGCAGCCTGGTGAAAAAGCATTAGGCAGCTTTAGATTTAGTTAGGAAAATGCTCAAGCAAACCAGATCATTTTGACCTGGCTTTGCTTGCGGGATGACTAGGCAGCTGTTTCAGCTGAGTAGAGGAGCCACCATTGGCAAACAGGTGGGTTCATCCAGGTCTGCTGGGAATGCAAAATCCTCACCCCTCTGCAGCTGCAGCTCCAACGGGATGTGTGACACAGCATCAGCTACTTGGGCCCTACATCCCATAAGCTCAGGTTCCAACGCTTAATGAAGTTCTCCTGAGGCTTTGGCAAATCTTTCAGAGTCCTCAGCAGAGTAGTAATTGTTAACAATAACATTTACACAGGTGTATGAACTTTCCACATGTACTGTTCCTACTTGCCAGGCAAAATGTTACAAGGATTAATAAAAAGAAAAATGCAGCACCACAAGAACTTGGTTAAAGCACACCCATCAATGTTACATTCAACCACAGAAAACAAAACAAACAAAAGCCTTTTCTAATCCTTGAAGGTTAAGAAGCTTAAGTCGGTCTTGTAAAGACATTTTGTCTTGTCATACCAGCATAACACTGAGAAACTTCTCTAGAATAGAATAGAATAGAATAGAATAGAATAGAATAGAATA
>VZSZ01000463.1:0-33521 GCA_013398815.1 Ibidorhyncha struthersii | reverse complement strand
AATAGAATAGAATAGTATAGAATATTTCAGTTGGAAGGGACCTACAATGATCATCTAGTCCAACTGCCTGACCACTTCAGGGCTGACCAAAAGTTAAAGAATGTTATTAAGGGCACTGTCCAAATTCCCTTAAACACTGACAGGCTCAGGGCATGAACCACCTCTCTAGGAAGCCTGTTCCAGTGTTTGACCACTCTCTCAGTAAAGAAATGCTTCTGAATATCCAGTCTAAACCTCCCCTGGCGCAGCGCAGCTTTGCACCATTCCCAAGTGTCCTGTCACTAAATCCCAGGGAGAAGATCTCAACACCTCCCTCTCCACTTCCCCTCCTCAGGAAGCTGTAGAGAGCAATGAGATTGCCCCTCAGCCTCCTTTTCTCCAAACTAGACAAGCCCCAAGCCTTTGGACGCTCCTCACAGGACATGCCTTCCAGCCCTTCCACCAGCTTTGTTCCCCTCCTCTGGATATATTCAAGGACCTTCACATCCTTCTTAAATGGAGGGGTCCAGAACTGCACAGAGTATTCAAGGTGAGGCCACACCAATGCTGAATACAGCGGGATAATGACCTCTTTTGACCAGCTGGTTATGCGGTGTTTAATGCACCCCAGGATGCGGTTTTTCCTCTTGGCTGCCAGGGCACACTGCCGACCCTTACTGAGCCTGCCCTCAACCAGTACCCCCAGATCCCTTTCTGCAGGGCTGCTCTCCAGCCACTCCTCTCCAAATTTATACTTGTGCCCGGCATTGCTCCATCCTAGGTGCAGGATCCAGCATTTGGACTTGTTAAACTTCATCTCATTAATCATTGCCCAGCACTCCAATCTATCCAGATTCCTCTGAAAGGCCTCTCATACCTTGAGAGAGTCAACAGCACCTCCCGGTTTGGTATTATCAGCAAACTTGCTAGTGGTGCATTCAACTCCTTCATCCAGATCACTGGTAAAAATATTGAACAGAAACATACCCTACAGGGCATCTCCCAGGGGTACTCCAACCAGTAAAGTTGGAGCAATAAATGTGTGACAACCATTTTGAAGTCTGTTGGATATGCAATTTTGTTTTAAAAACTTCTGCGAAACAACCTAGCTAAGAGTCACAGTCACAGCTGATGATTAACTACTTAACTGCTAAGACTTGCGAAGTGTCTACTCCCTCGTCCAAAAAGCCAGGGCAAGGTTAAGACACTGTGATGAAGTTCACATGGTTTGTGCCCTCGCACTACTGATTCCAGAACTCAAAAGTCTCTCTGAAAGATCTTCCACTGTGCCTATGGCAGTCAGAGGGAGCGACAGTACTATGGAGGAAAGTCAGGCTTATTTTGAGGTCTTCACTACAATATTATAGGTTTCAAAAGTATAATACAGACGTTTCTGTGTCTTGTTCATGCCTATCCATTTTCAAATTGATGCAGTTATACCACTGCAAGTTTTCTTATGCATGTTTATCATGCCCTGACCTCCATCAAAACAATCAGAAGAAAATAAGAGTTCACAGTTACGCAGTACTTTTTCTGAAGATTTTACACCCCCACTTTAAAATTTGGCCCGCTCTCTCTGGCTTGGCTCACAAAACTACATTTCCACTAATCAGCAGCTGAATGCAAGGGATTCAATAATCATCTGTCCTGGAAAGTCCAGCTGCTTTAGGTGTAGGTGTGTCTTTGCACAGAGGTGGCAGCTGAGCAGGGAAGGGACAACAGGGCAGCCGTGCCCTCAGCCCAGGAGCAGAACGGGGCTGGGCTCCCCAGCACTCCTCTCCTGCCAGCACATTTTCATCGGAGAAGGTCAGAGAGGGAGCATGCCAAAATCCACACAAATAACAAACCTCCCTGAGGAGGAGAGCGCCAGCATGCAGACATGATCCTCGGCAAAAGCTGAGCGCAACCCACAGACTCCCCACTCAAAGAGTTCTTGCACTGGGCTGGGCCCAGTGCTACAGGTCTTAACTCCTACCGGCTCCAGCGACGGTAATGACAAGAGAGAGACCAAAGGAAGCCCTTTGTACATGACGACAGTTTCTCCCAAGCCTAATTTTATATTGCAAGTAAACCAAACTAGTCATCAAACACCTTGACTGAAGCTCTCCCCATCTTCACCAAAATGTTAATTCTGCCTTCCCCCAGTCTGTTGTGTCAGGACATTCCTCCCTCCAACCGTCCCCTGCTGTACGCTTGCCAGTGGGGAAGTCAAATGTTAATTCTCCCATCACCTCTTTCATGTCTTCAGCCTTCAGCCAAATGTATGAGTCAGATTTCTGGTTCTTTTCTTCCTGTGAAAGGGATTTAGAGGGTAATTCCTCATTAATAAGAATATTATAATTCTTACTAAGAATTCCTTGTTAATGAGATCCGCCAAACACATGACTAGACTAATTTGTACAGCACTTGTTCCCAGCAATACCTGTACTCTGAATTTCCGATGTCCAGCAATTATCTGAAGCGCTAGTACAAATCCTCCTCCAGCATAAACAGGCACACCACCATTTCCGTGGACTTCAGGAGACAGAGGACAGCTACGTTGCCAAAATCCTGGCTTGGCTTCCCGGCCCTACTGCAAGCTACTCCTTCCTCATTTGTTCCAGTCACAAACGGGCAGCTCCTGAAGGCTACTTCTATTAGGATCTTCCCAAAGAGCAGAAAGATGGCTGTGTGATCCTGCTCCACCGCTGCTCCACCTCCGTGGGCACGCCTCACATTAAGCAGTCACATCACAGTACTAACAGCATGCCCCCACCGATCTTCTTTCAGCACATGAGTAATGAAGCAAGGACCCTCACGAGACATCTGTGTGGCGCAGGGAACTGGAGCAAGCTCACGATGCTTTCTGTTCCCCTGGGCAACAGGTATTATCCCATTGACATACAGCAGCTGGGCCAGTTCAGTGTCCTTCCTTTTCCATGCAAACCTTTAAGATAAATAGTCCTCAGAAGAAGGTCACAAATATATTACAGGTGAGGGAGGCAGAACACAGAGGCAAAATAATTCAGCTCAGTCATACCCATGCTGGCCCTCTCCAGGGCTGGCTTCAGCCTCTCCACGTTGCATCTGGTACCTTCAAGGACTGAGGTGCAGAGCCAGCTCGGTGGGTCTGGAAGGAGCCAGGTCCATGCTCCTCCCCGGCTGTGAGCATCCCGTCAGCCCCGGCACAGGCGGGAGGGAAGAGATGAAGAGGCAGAACAGGGATCCTTCCAGCCAGAGCCATGGGAATTTAAATTCAACAAGGTACAAGCCCTGCCAATTTTTAAGTGAGGACTGCTTACAAAAACATCAGGAAAAACTGCCATAAAACTTTTGACAGGGAACACCCCTTTACTCTGCACTTGAGTTGTAGTCCAACCCACCTGGCTGCCGCGCCGCCTTCAGCAGTGACTTACAGCTTTGGCAGTATTTTGCTACTGACCATGCGGTTCCCATGTCCTCCCCGGCCGTACGCCGAGGTCTGCAGCCCGCTCCCTCTCCACCATCGGCCCTGCCAGCCCATCTAGCACTGACCGCACCAAATGGAAAGGCTGCCCGATAGCAGGGAAAGACTCCCACGCAGTTCAATATATTCTTTGGCAGAAAATTGAGATTAAAAAGCAGGCTAAACTCAATTACTATTTGTGTAACTGAAGTATCCTGGTTACAGAGCTGGTAACCATAGCAATCATTTCAACAAAGCCTTAAAGAAAATATTCCCTCCTTATTAAAATGTTGATACTTGATTCTGATTCAGTTTCTTGATCTTCCTCTTGTCTCAGGTTTCAGAGGTGTTGTTTGCCTCCAGCTCTTATCGAAGACATGAGAAAGGAACAGCTCAATTGAGAGCCACTGAATATCCTCAACTAGTACTTGTGCCTTGTGCCAATAGAACGACACTTCCTAAACATACGAATACGAAAGGCTCAGTTTGTCATGTGGGGATTCGGAGGTTTGCGAACATTATGCAAGCAGTTGGCTAGCAGGGATGTTTCTTAGAACAAGTCTCAGAAAATCAAACTGAGCCTACTCTTAATGACATTCCAAACAAGGTATTAGTTTGATCGGAGCCAAACTCATTTAAAAGCTCAGGCACTGGAAAAAAAAAAAAAGAAAAAAGAAAAAAATAGGCGGAAGTATTTGGCAATCGGCAATTTATATTATTATTTAAGTCTCCTTGATATTATGGCCAGATTACGTTCCATCTTCAAAGACTCCATTCTGCAGTTATGACTCGTGTATTAGTAAGAGTCATGCAGGCATCACACAAAGGCAGCATTCATTTGTAATTCTGTAACTCTTATCTGGATAACCAGGGAGATTTTTATTTTGAAAAGATCCTGCAGGAGCTTTTTATTTTTTTCAACTGCTTGTTAAATGAGTATGTAGCCAGGAAAATGGGACACAGAAGCAGTAAGATGGATGTGATCTGCACACGTGTTTTTCTCACAAGAAAACAAGCGCAGTGCATGTTCAACAAAAGGGAGTAGCTTCAGGGTTACATTATATAATGGAGCCAGATGTAAACTCTTGTATATACAGCACTCCAGGCAGGTCATTAGAAAAAGCAAACCTTTTTCTTCATGGGAGGAAGAAGCAAATTTCTTCTTGGAACATGGCTTGAGAGCCACTCCTGAATGCCACCACGGCTGGTGTGGCTCTGCAAGTTTTGCTCGCGCGAGCATCGCATCAGGCGGTCTGTGGGTTAAGGAGCTATTGCAGCTGCTGTAGCTTCTCCGCACAGCCCATTGGTGTCGGTTGGACATCACTGAATGAAAAGCGAACGTGCAGGAAACCCAATGACTAATACACGTAATTAAGGCCAAAATATACTAATGTACCAAGTTAATGACAAAGCACAGCAGTTGCAGCCGTAACAGGAAAGCAGGTTTTGTTTCATATGGCCAGGTTTTACTAGCATCAGAATGAACAGAAGTTGTTTCACAGAATGCTGTCAGAATAGAAAACAAATAGGAATATAGCTGTGTGAAAGCTGGACGTGTATTTTTAGGTACACACACCCACACACGTATGCAGCCTGAACAGTTCATCCCCCTCCTCTGATACAATCAAGGATGCCTCCAGCGGGAACATGAGCCCAGGCATGCTTCTAACCCAATTTGCCTGTGCCACCCCTTTTTAACTACATACTATATCATGTAGCAGCTTGAAAAGATTTTTTTTTCAGCGGCTCTTTCTTTCCTCCACGTTCTCACAATGCTATTCAGTTTCTTTTAGCAACACAGTAATTACCACAGCAGATGAAACCTGAAGTTCTGCAGTTTAGTGCTCAGTACCATATGCCTCCCCTAAAAGTGATCAAGACTGCAGTAATTAAGCCAGGGGAACAGTCTCCCCAAAATATTGGTTCTCATTTAGTTTTCCCCCATAGGCTTAAGGTTTAAACCATGACCTACAATCCCTTCAGCAAGACATCAATATGGAATCACTGTGTTCACTTGCAGTTACTTGATGGTAGCTTATTTACATTTCCACCTCATAAACAGATCTTCATATTTTAAGAGGCAGCTATCCAAAGTGCTTTTCACAATTAACACAACACACAGTTTTTCAGCTTCAAGGTTATTCAAGCCAGCCACAGTATCTGCTTCCAAAATTAAATCTGAACAGCTACAGCTGGCTCTTTAGAGAGCATTTCCAACCTCCAAATCACACCTCATCTCTCTTGAGCCAGACTCTCCTTCCCCTGCAACAGTATTTGCGTTACCTTTTGGAAGTCCAGATTGCCTTGATCATTTACATCCTTCCTGAACTTCTCTGTGGTAATATGCAAAGGCTGAGAAATCCTGCTGTAAGCACATGGAGCAAGGTTTGCTAAAATGCATGATGAGATGATTAGTCAGCTTGCCGAAAACCTTATGCAGGAAGCAAGGGTTTGAGGCTCCCTTGCCTGCAATCGGGTGTCAGAGATGAAGTGTTCAGTGATAACATGGGAAACCCTTTCACCTTGCACTGCCATATTGCATCCTCCCCTACAGAAGCCCTTCTCATATTTCTCAGGCACCAGAGGGCATATTCCCATTAACACAGTCAACTAGAAGTGAAGGATTCAGCACTCCATCCTCTATTCATGCCCACTGGCAACAGCCGGCACAGCACACGGGTGTTCCCGAAATGGCTCCCGCAGGACACGCTACACGGCAGGAGGAGCATTTCCAATGTCAACAAAGTAGGAACAGGACTTCTGTTTTGCAAGGGGACACATCACACCCCACACCCCCTTTTCGTATACCAGTCTTCAAAATGACTACATCAAAGCTTCGTTTTAACTGACATTGAAAAACTGCTTTCACTGTGCCCTTTAATATTTAAGGTGACCAGAGTAAGTCTCTCTTTATAGAGCAGGTGGAAGAAACCAGTCAAGAGGAGAAGGGGGAAAGAAGAACCCACGCTGTTAGCTGTCTGGTATTTATTACTTTTTAATACAGAGAAGTCACAACAAAATATTCTCTAACAACACACGCAAATGTAATCATAACCAATTATTTTAATTTCATCAACATTCATTTGCTATGTACATATTCTTCCACCTGCAAAAGTGCAATCCAAGAATGTCTCAACAAGAAACCTTTATGGATAAGGATATTTTGGAGGATTTTCTCACCAGTGGCCTTACAACAACATGTTTGTCCTCGGTTACCTGGTACAGCAAAATGAAGGAGAAATGAAGAAAAAGGAAAGAAATTGGGTTAGATGCCTCCCTTGTAGGAATATTCCCTATTTGCCCAGCTAAATTCATTATAAATACACTGCTCACTACTGGAGACGTTAATGCAAATAAACTATAGGATAGTCTATGGGCTGGCTGTAGAACACTGTAAATTTAATGACTCCGCAGCATTAGACAGAACAAGAATTTCAGGCTGTTCTCCTTGGTAGATGTCAATTACACATCAGCATGTAAAACATGTCCATTGTGTTAGTTGCTTATGTTAAAGTTTACTTTAAAACATCCTACTGATGGATGAATTCATTTTTACACATCCAAAATATGAAGTCTATCTAAATACAAGCCTCTCCTATGGAAAAGAGTTAACTACTGGAAAGAAAAGCATTTGCACATGCAACTCCTATTACTATTACAAGGAGCATCGTGCACTTAAGAAGAGCAGAATGAACCTCCAAATCCAGAGCACTGTATTCTCGCTTACAAAACATATTTCAGGCAGAATTTAACCTGACCACAGGCCAGATTAAAAAGAACACATAGCATCAGAAAAATGAAAGGTAATGACAAGTAAATTTTAGCCAAACAAGTAAAGCAAGCAGCTCCCTAGCTAGGGAAATTATTTCCCTTTTGACACATTTAAAAGCTCATGACTACGTCCAGTGCTCATCAAGACAGACAGCAAACCAACCATAGTCTAGTTTAACCTCTTAAGTAGCCATTAGGTCCCAAAGAAGTTACCTCAGTCCTTCTACTTAGGCAAAGCCCAGCTGAAACTCTCATGGCCAAAGGGTGGGCTTGACTGCTTGACCAGAATCTGATGCACGTTACAAAAAATAACACATTTTGCAGTAACTCAAGACCAATTTTCAGTACCAGCAAGAAGCAGATAAGCACTCTCTACAAATTAAGGGCAATTTACTTTGGAGTGAAAGTTCAGAGGAATCTTTCTGTAGCTCAGCTGGTTTCCATCGAGGATCATTTTTATAGTGCTACATGTGCTGCTAGCCTCCAGTTGAGAGATGTGTTTTGCAAGAAAATAGGCATTTCCTCAAGCAGTAGATAAGACTCACTCACCAGCAGAATTAAACAGAAAAGCTGATGGAAAAATTAATTGTTTTCTTGGATAGATTTGTAAGTAACTCCTTGTCATTGTTAAGACTTTAAATATGCTTTCCCCTTCCCACTTTCTCTGCTGCATTCTTAGTTTTGACTTGAATCTACTGTACAACCTTTCCTACGCTTGTGTTTTTAAGGCTGGCCAAATTCCCTCTTTCCATGTCTACTCATTCTCGATTGTCACACATGCATGTCTGGAGAGGCATCTAAGTACTTAAAGAACAGAATTATAAATTAAGGTACCCTAAGGAAAGCAAATGAACAAGTATTTAGAAAGACTCCAGATCCCACTTCTCCCCTACCATGTGCATTGTACGGTGACACCTCCCCTTGCCGAGTGCATGAAAAAGTGGGTACACAACACCATGTTGCCTATGTGGGAATTAACACCCTAGACTCATGGCATGACTGACTAGCACTCAAAACCAAATCCTTTTAATTTACAGGAGCTTTGCCTTTGCTGTGTGATTTCAGGCCACTGGAACAGTCTAGCCGTTGCCTCTCTGGTCTGATTCTGCCAGGCAACATAACCCCAAGCCTCGTTAGCCACCCTAACTCCATCAGGTTGCTCAACACACCATCAAAGCTAAAGGGCTTATCCTCCCCGAGGAGTTAATTCAAATTGTAATTCGATTGTTCTCCATAAGGGAAGCCTACTCTGCACAGCTAACCAGGTTTTATCTGCCAGACACCTTCTTCCAGCCCCGGCATGCCTGGGCCAGCTCCTGCTCCTATGGGCAATGGTTACAGTGCTGGTCCCACTGCAATTGGGCTCGGTGTAACCTGGTTTGTGGTAGCCACACCAGGACAGTGTTAGAAGTCTCCCAGGCTCCTTCCCATAATTCTCTCTAGAAAGGAAACAGGTTTTCCCAAAGCTGTCACAAACAGGGAACAACTGCACAAAACCCCAAAGATGTGCTCCAGACCAGAACCAAGCACAGGAGCGAGGACAGAAGGAGGGCAGTGCCCATGATGAAGGCTACCATGGCCTTCAGACCAGCAGCAGATCCCCAGTGTAACTGTATGAGATAGTCCAGATGTGAAAACCATTAATGTGAGCTGGCTGGCTTCTAAGGACATTACCACTCAGTAAGTCATCTGTGCCAACATAAGCCCTCTGTGCAGCTCGGGTATTACTCGAAGAGTGGCTAATGCTAAAAGGAGCTAATTCTGCAGTGAAGACAGCCAGGAAATAAAACCGTGAACTTGGCATTTTTATGCACAAATAGACATGGATATTCAGTTCGAGTTTTACGTGCACATGAATTTCTTAACTTAGCAGAAAGCACAATTCTCAGTCCAGCATATGAAAAGCTTTTTTGGCTTCTGACTTTTTTGTTTTCTTTCCTAGGGTGGCAGAGTATCAGGGCCATTTTCAATATCATTATTTCAACAGATACACTCTTTAAAAAGATTCTAATTTGGGAAAACAAAAAAACTTCAGAAGAAATGAAAAATAATCCCACCTCTTAAACAGAAACATAACCCAGACCTCTCGAGTGGACAAACACTCCATAAATACACTACGGAGAAAAGCAAAAAAAAAAAAACAACAACCATCAAACAAAAAAAAAACCACCTCCCCTAAATCTCAATTATCTTGAGAAGCAAGAGATTAATGACCTATTGTAAAATTTTTATTTAAGGATGGTAGAAATGGAAACCAATGGAAACCAACAACAAATGCAGAGTCTACAGGGGCAGTCCCTTTCATACAAATTCACTGCCTAATGCATAGTCTATTATGTACAGCACAGAGGCACGTAGAAAGTAAATACGCTGTTTGCTTTCTTAAAAAGTCTCCAACTTTTTAGATCCTGGACTTAATGCAATTTTGAAAGACAAAAGGTGCAGCAATTAATTGTTTTAAGAAGTGATGCTATGTTCTGTACTCAGTACCTCTCAGCTCTTACAGGTCTGACAGCCCAGATCCCACTTCATGGTCCTCCTTCCACACCAGTCACACCAGCCCGCAGTAGGCAGCAAAGCCTCAGCCCCAGCAGACGTATACAAACACATCCCAATTCTGCTCAGCCTCTTCCTTTCCTAAAATGTCTGTGAAGAAACACCTTTAAATAAAGCATTTTAAGATCTCCAGCTTGTTTTGGTATGAACAGATGACCCAGCTGGGCACATGGCAGCCCCAGTGGAAGCAGCACTGCTGCTATACGGTCCATCAGTGAGGGCAACGCACATCAAACGCACACAGCAGGAAGACACTATGCCAAAAAAAAATAATAATTCTTTTCAAGATTGCATCTTCTGGCATACATTTACATTCACTTGTCACGATACTTTAGTTTACCCCATCTCGGGAAATCGGAAAGAAAGCCTGCTGAGGTGACTGGCAGCGCAAGGCCAGCTCCTGCACCCGTGGGAACCGATGCAAAAGGCTAAACGAATTCAACAGTAAGGGGATGGTTTCTTTCCAAGGATTTCCCTTTTCCACCGATCTGGAGGGACAACAACCCTACACAATTACCCACTTTCCAACCAGACATATTTCTCTGTCCTGTATGTCTCCCCACGCCCTTCCTAAAAACTGTATTACAATTATACAAAAAAATAAAACCAAATCATTTTTAGCTGAACTTTACCCCACTCTCGGGATATATTCAAAGGCCGTTAAATCGGCTTGCCTCCAACCTTCACAGAGATCTTGTCAGGAGGATTGTGGTTTTAACAACATATATATATATACATATTAATATGTACACAGACAAAGAAGCTGCTCTTTCAGTTAGAAAAGAAAGTCAATTTCATCACAGAATGAATCCTATAAAAAGATATGTAATAAAGTTGAAATACCCATAAAATAGCTATTACTAAAGCAAAGCTTTCGTCAATAAGCCTCCAAAACTTTAAATGAAGAAAATGGCTTCACGAAGTGGTAGTCTAGATTTCCACAGTGAGGACACTGCTGGACGTTGCTGTACTCAGAGAAATACTGCATGCCAATCCTTACATCTATTACTGGCTTCCCACAGTGCTTACAGTTCAGTCGAGCCTGTAAAAAACAAAGAAACAAACAACAAAAACCCTTTTGAAATAACCAAATTCACCTCTGCTCTTCACCTCTGAAAAAGAGAGCATCACACGCAGCCCCCTGCCCTGCCCTCCCCGGCAGGAGAGGGGGTAAGTCAGGAAACTGGCAGTAATGGGATCTACTGGTAAGGACATTCCTCACCCGGACTGGTAACTTACAGGCACACACAATGTTTTTCACATTACATACCATCACCAAATTCTGGAGAGTCAGCTACCTCCCACTCTGACTGACAGGAGGTAGAGAATCAAAGTGTATACACACACACGATTGTTTTGTGTTGATTAATCTCTGAACCAATTCCTCAATCCCCAGCACAAGAAATGGTGTCTCTTATGACTTCATAAATGAATCCCTGAAGCGAAGAGAGAAATTTTATACTTGTGCCATGCAAATCAACCACGTAGGCTGATGTTTGAACATGATCTGTCTATGAAATATATCAGCATTTTAATCTTTTGGTTTAACAAATGTATAACTCGATCTACTTTATCAGCATGGCATGGCGTTGTATCACTTCAGGTATCTATTTAAACATTTAATATACATATCAGGTTATACAAACTAAACATCACTTCAAGCACACAAACAATTCTACAAAATCTAACTGAGATAGAACCAACATTAACGGGGTGGATATGAGAAATAATTAAAGGTTAAGGGTGAGGACAGACAGAGCTATTAATGTTCAGCAGTAACAAAAAAAAGTAAGTCTTCAGAAGAAAGCTAGCTGAGAAACCCAGCCCATTTGATGTAAAGAAAGCAACAGGCGGTGTGAAAGCTCAGCAGGCCATTTGAAATACTCAAGAGAAGCAGACGGGATTTGAGACCGTAAAAGAGTTTCAGAGCAAAGGTGGCAAATGAGCAACCAGGGCCTGAGCTGTACCGTAGCTTAACCTCGCAGCCCAATACGCTAATGAAAGCTTCGGCTTTTCACTGAAAAGAACAAAAAATGATTTTCTATGGCAATCTTGATTTAAGGAATCTTTCTGGGATGAGAAGAGGAAGGAATTACTAAAGTACTATTACTGTTGAGGCAAGACTCAAAAAGAAACAAACCATCACCTCCACGGCCATCTGCTCTGCTTGAAAAGCAGAAATTCTAAGAAATACAATCTAATAGGGCGTGGATTTGTGTGATTTTCTTAACCAAGGTCTTGTTTTCCCCCTTGCTACTGACCAGCACATCAGCTATCTGCTAGTAACCTGATAGTGGCTGCAATTCATTATCTTACATGCACATTTGTGATGTGTAATTAAATATTTTGAAATAAGGTATGAAATTATTCAAAATAGAAATTAGCAAGGCAATTCAGAGTTAAATTATATACCATATTTAAATGTCATTCCTCTGTATGCACAGAATCATCTGTAACAATCACGGTGAAACAATAATGCGTATTATCTGGCAATCACAGTCACTGCAGCTAATGATTTCATAGTCAGTTCTATTACTTACCATGTACTGTCACACTGTCCATTAATCATACAGTTAAGGCTCTTGTATAATGAGACCTTAATTCTTGTCTTGTACATTCAACAGAAGCAACTGAGATTTAAATTGGCTGGCTTTTACAGAGCTAGCAAGTCATCATCAGTGCTTTATCTTCAAAAGTCCCTATTTTTTAAAAAAAGTTACAATCTCAAGAGTCACTAAATTTGGAGGTAGTATCTCTGTCTTCAGTTATAACTGTTATCAATGTCATTTTAAGCAGTAGCAGCAACACCACTTGTCTTTTGAGCAACACATTTTGGTATATACGTTAAATTTAAAATAAAATGGCATTGCGCATATTGACAAAGCTGTGTTTTAGATTGCTCTTAAGCACGCACGTTAACATGAAGTGACCACACTTTGAACGAAGGCATCTCTGCGAGGCTCCTGTCCTAACCTGCTAACACCACCTGCCTCTCTGAAGGCAACAGCCGGCTCCTGAGCATCCCGAGTGGATCACTGAGCTGTTCCCAGACAAATGCTTTTTCCATGGCTGTCTACCCCCGCCTGCACAACAAAAGTGCTCTGCCCATCACATGGATAATTCTTTTGGATGCTGATGATCCGGTTGCCTAAGGCATGTGTCTACTCTGGAGTAACCCCAGGCTTTGGATCCTTCTCACCCAAGGTATAGATTAGGAGAGCGTTTAATAAAAACCAATCTGCTTCAGGCTGTGGTGTAGTACCGTCACCTGAGTCAGTCACAGCAGAGATTAAGAAGAGCTGTGTAATCTCCAAGCTCAAAGACTCTTTCGACCTTTTTGTTCCCTTGGCTTTTTTGCTACAATTACCTTATGATAAAACACAATTGAAGCAACTAAAAGAACCTTCAATACACATAACGTCTGCTAAAAATGTGCAATTGTTACTAAAATACTACTGGAATTATATCTGATGCCAAAGATACTTGCTAGGGATCATCCCAAGCAGCAGATTTAATGGTGGATGCCCTTCAAGGGGCTTCATTTGAAAAACGTAAGTATTAACCACTGACCACGGCATTGGCTTTTGTCTAGCTATAGGCTGTTGTGCCTCATAAGTTGAGACAAAGGGACGGGGACTCAGTCAGCTTTCTTGTATTGCAAGGTAGCTACAGGCTGGAAAAGAAGGACAGAAGGAGGGAAGGGAGAAAAGATACACAAACCTTGGCTTTATTTATCACCAGTTGGCATTTCACCTTAATGAGTCTTATTTATGTATGGTACTGACCTGACAACAGGGAGATGCTGCCAGAATATCGTAGGTATACATAGTTCCCAGCTGATGCCAGCTTCCATCCCATCGGGACTTGCACTTAATGCAGATAATTTTGTGAACCCCTTCTAAGCAGTCTACACAAACAGCATAGAGGTGCATAAGCCTTCCTGTGGACAGGAAAGACACTTCTTAAGGAGACTAGAACAGAAGATTAAAACAGACATTTCCTGCAATGTGTTATCTGCCCTTTAGTGATACAAATCACACCTTATTAAAAACATTTTTGTTTTAAAAAAGGGTGAATGATAGAGTAAAAAGTGTTTCTCTAAGAGAAATACATAAGGCTTGACTCAAGCTATTTTCCATGGATGCAAAACTGAGGAATTAGTCATCACCTTCACCCACCTTCCCTCCCTCCATTTGCTGGTAGACCTTAGCAAAATATTTTATAAAAGGAGTTGCCGAAGCTCTGTGAGCAGATGCCAGATTAAACCATATGATCAGCTACAGTGCCTCCAAAACCAGGATGGTGCCCTAGCCTCATCCCTACCTGACAGAAGTGAAGAAGTGTTGAAGCTTATTAGCAAGCTGGGTACGGATTCATTTAACAACTTGCCAAAATCTTCCAGCAAAGAGGGAACCAAGGACCTAGTATTTCTCATGGAAAAATGCAACAGCCAGAACAGCAACTTTCTTTCATGTACTTTTTCCTGACCCTTCATTAACAGTAAGTATATTTAAAAACATTATACATTGCAGACACAGACTTCAACGTGCCGTTCAGAACTACCGAGCTCCATCGTGACCTTAGGCTCTGTATGCACAGTGACTTTCAACCCCTGGGTTCCATTGACTTCCATAAAAATCAAGTGGCTCAGACTTGAAAATGAAGTATTTCCGCTACGTAAAAGTGACTAAACTCAGCAACGCAAAGTCCAAGATGCAAATTTCACACAAAACAAAAAGCTCTACACAAATTACAAAGATCTGGCATCTAGATTATGCCTGATCTGTAGTGACTGAATCGATTTGTAGTGTAATAATTGGCTATTAGAAGTGGGTGGACACAGAGTACTAATTCTGTAACATACTGTATTTTGCACTGCTATATAAGACAAAGCTAAGAAGTAGTGCAGTTACAGATCAGCTACGAAACAGGGCTGCATATGATAAGTGTTTATTTTGGGTTGCAATTTGTGCTCTTTAGCATCAAAGTACTAAACACATCACAACCTGTAATTTAAGGAACACACACATCTTGTACCTCTTCAAGATAAAAGGGAATAAAATATTAACAATTTATGATTAGTCCATAACAGACTGTTTCAAAATTAACGGTTTGGTTTTAAAGTTATTTTGTTTTTTAAGCCAACTATTTTAGAACAATGAGAAGAAAAATCAGATTCTTCTTAAAATATATATAAAAATATACAAAATAAACTTGCTAGTATGAGCTGGTAAAACTTGAGTTATTCCAAATTGGTGGTTTTGGCTCTGGAAAACATGATGTGATGAGACTAAAGTGCAAATATAATAAACTCTGTTCCTAAAGTGAACACTCGAGACGGGAGACATTCAAATAATTCCACGCACAGAAATTTTGTGTTGTGCAGGAAGACAAAATAATTTTCCCCAGCTGAAGTTCTGCACTGTTCCTGCACATTAAAATACTGCATTCCCCCACCACTTAATTTTTAGGATCCTTGCTATATAGGAAATGAGGCACTTGATATCTTAAACAAGCATGAAATAAAAGTTATTTTTTGTACTGAAGAGAAAATAACACCCTGGAACAGCACCTTGCAAGCTTAATTTCATTTCAAAGAATACTTCTGATAACAAACCATTTTAGCCAAGACAAGGAGGTAAAAATGCTAACAATTAATTATTCACACCATCTTGTCTGAGCAAGTTTTTCAGATGTATCTTCCAATGGGTAAGGAGCAATTAATTTAAAAAAAAAAATAATTGCAGTTTCATTCTTAGTGGCAAACCTTAACAAGCAATGAGTTTCACTGTTACTAAAGCAGATATTAGTACTGGTAAAATCACAAGCACAATGTGCATGCCTCCCCACCAAAGCAAATAAGCGTTGTTATCTCACATACATATATTCTGTTTATCCTGGAGCTTTTTTAGCTTGTGTATTTGCCTATCACTTTTTCTCCTTAAAGTACATTAGGCAAGACAGAAACAATAATGTCAGCGTGAATACAGTTTGGTGACTTAGTGCACAGTGATTTAAGGAAGAAAAAAAAAAATAAATACAGTTTGCTGAGCAAAGGAATGTTACATAACACATATTATGACCATGCATGGAATATAACAAATTTTATTGAAAGGAGGGAAAGTTAAATGTTAATATATGCCTCGTTAATGCCTTCCCAACACTTTTCAACATATAATTCTGTTTTGGAACACCAAACTACGAATACTTTGACTTATTTTAGCCATGCTGGCTGCCAGGAGGCTGCAGGACAGGCATGTTTTGCTATGTAACACCCTGATCACTTAGTCTGGGGCACAGCTTTCAGGAAGAGCTGAAACTCATCCCAGTCCACATCAATGTGTTTATCTACGAGAAAAGTAATACATGCCTTGGTCTCAGCTCGGAGCTGGGACACGATCAGGATGCAGTCCGAGCAGGCAGGAGTTTAGAAATAAATCTAAAACCCTCACTACACCATTGCCGCTTCAACCCACCATATTAAAAGCTTACTTTTACTACATCCAACCTCTCCCGGCTGGTATTAACATAGGCCAGACTATAGTCCTTTCCATATAAAAAAAAATAATTTACTATAAAACAAAACTGATATTCTCTAGTCTGAAAGCAGATGAGAGGCACCTCATCTCACTGGTAGTACAAATATAACTTTCACCTATGCTGCAGCACAGTATGCTTAAACTTAAAAGGTTGTTTAAAAGGTTGATGTATATCTTAGACTAAAGCTCACAACAGATAAATCAGCACGCACACGCTGCAGAACAGACTAGATTGGCTGGAAAACCTTCCCATGGTGTACCTAGAAACCAGATAAGAAGTCTCTTGGTTGTAAACCCAAACACAAGGCATGGACCTTTCTACACAGCATTTGCTCTTTGTAATTCCTTCTAAGTGTTTCAGTCTGATCCACATGATTAATTTGGACTTGACTTCAGGCTTTAGAGAACTGCTTAAAAATGCAGAATCGGGATGAAAATCTATAATGGGGGGGACAGGGCACAGAAGGCAGTTCCATCATTTAATGAAACCTAGCATGACTGACAGACAACCTGTACCTTGAAGGTGACAGGGAACATCATATTCAATCTCATCATGTCTCGATGGGCTAAGGAACAAGGTCCCGTCCACCAGCGGAAACTGTTCAAACACTGGCAGCGCCCTGTGGCATAGCGCACAGTTTACAACGTTCCTGTGGCTGGCACTAAGGGCAGCAAGGATGAACTTCCGAAGGTCCTCCCCTTGGCCCACCTGGGCATCATCTTCCATCCGCACATGGAAAGTATTCAATTTATGCCTGGGGATGTGAGTAAGCAGCTCAGATAGATCGAGCCTTCGCAAAAACTGCACAGGGGCATCAAAGTGTCCTGATCTATGTGCTTGCAAGCCAGCTGCCCCGTAATCAAAATGTGCATTCCTGAACATGCCCCCACTGGCCATGTTCTTCTTATGGGGCTCGAGGTGAATGGCATTCTTCAGAAACTCTCCTAAGTATCGTGAGGAACGAGGGCCGCTGAAATGCGTGGGGGCAAGAATAGAGTAGCCAGTGGGTGGGGACTGGCCGGGAGACACACAAGGCGAACGAACACCGTAGCTGCCACCCATGACGCCCTTCTCCTGGGAGTTCTGCCTGTCCATCGAGTGCCTTCGCTGGAGGTCATTACTCAAGCCTTTCTGGGGCTTGTTGGCCGGCCTGCCCTTTTTGGCCTCCTCTGCTGAATCTGCCATTGACCTCCCCGTGCTTTTCTCCAACACTGATTTTTTCTTCTTGTCATCCTGCATTCGCTTCACCTGGTACCAGTCAGTGTCCTTCTTTAAATGACCCTGCCCGCACCGACAGGAGCAAAAGCGGAAAGCCAGGTCATATCCTTTCTTTGTCCACATGTTTTGGCGACACTGCTTTTCGTTCCAGCTCCTGGCTCTGCCAATGCAGTTGAACTGGACGAGAATGCTGCTTTCCCACTCGTAGAAGCATTGAAGGTGCATCCACGTGCTGTACGGACAATGCTCGTTGTTGCATATAACCTTCTGGTAGTCATCCTTCTCCAGGTCCACTGGCCTTCCAAAGCTACAGATCAGTGGAGTAGCACAAGGGGCTTCTGTGGAAGATAAAACAGACACATTAATAACTTAATGGCCCACTTATCACAATACTTCCTTAAACACTGTGCCAAATACGCACATGAGCTCTTACTCATGATCTGTATTATCGAAGGACCCACAAGCACTAGCTCTGGGTCAGGGCAAAAAGCAGTCTTTACCAAAAAAAGTTAAGTACGCGAAAGGAGATGCGGAAATGAGGGAACAAGGAAACAAAATTACATTACAGTTTGTTTAATATTCAGAGCCAAAGCACCTCAGCAGCATTAGCCCTCCGCAAGGGTTTGCGGACACCGTTGCAAGGCCTTAAGAAGTACGGAGAAAGCTTTGTGGATGTTTCTGGCGGGTTGGTTTCAAGCCTGAGAGGCAACATGGGGAGAACACACAGAGATGTTTGTTTGAAAAACAAGTAGGCAATACAGCCTGGCTCTGCGATCACAGGGAGAGACAGGAATTGACCTCTTCTTTGGGACTGAGCAAGAGACAACAGCTAGGGAGAGAAGGAGGAAGCAGAGGACTTTGAAAAGCAAGACAAACAGCCGATGTTTCTAGTACAGAGAAGAGGGCCTTCATTACATTGCTCAGGCAAATATAAACTATATCACCATCACCGACCTCCTGGATAGCTAAATTTCATAAACCAAATAGTTTTGTAACACAGACAGGTTAAGAAAACCGAATGCCACGTAGTCTTTTATCAGCAAAGTAGCAGCCTTTGCTAGATCCTCGAGCAAAGAACAGTTTATTTCAATTCTCTCCCTGCAACAATGTCAGCCTCTACACAAAAACGCTCTACAAAAAATGTTGTGCATTTATGGACCATTGACGTTTTCCCCTCCCTCACCAAAGTTGCACACAGACTACATACAACTCCCATTTCTGGCTGCTCAGTTGCAGCTGGGAGGCACAGAAAGGACAGGAAATTTTCAGCTGGAGTTTCTACTGGATCTTAAGAGTTTCTAATTATGAAGTTTTTAGATGCTTACTCAAGTATTACAAATATTTCTCCTCTGTATTTCTGACTTCCTACTTCCTCCACTTCACCAAAAAATACCGCTGCAACAGTGCTGGCAGGCTGCCTTTGAACCTTCTGTATTGCTGCATTCAAATACTAGCAGGCTTCTTCGGGGTCTTCCATGGTCAAGTGCTGTCTCATCCCACATGAATCAGAGCAAATGGCTCCCTGCAGTTCCCGTCTCACCCAGAGCTCCAGGACTTGCAAAGGAGGTACACCGAGCCTTGTGGAGAGAGACTGCCGTGATCCAGGGTTTTTTTTTTTTTTCCTTAGGGCTTCAGATTTCTATCTGATAAGCAGGGAAAACACCACTCAGTTGCATTGCTTTTAATCCCATCCTTGTCACTGCTAGCACAAATAATACAACATAATTTGCAGTGGGATGATAGGTTTTACACTGCTACATTTACTTTTACTCAGACGCTCAGTAACAGACACGCTACCCATCCTCACCGGTCCTACAGCAGCAATACACAAACCAGATGCTTTACAACAACAGATCTTTGCCGTGATAGTGGTTTTGCTCCTTCCCAAAGAGTTTTTGTTAAAAGGCTAGAAACAAACAAACAAGCAAAACCTTGGAGGCTACCTTCAGTAAATGCAAGATTACGGTAGCTCTTAAGAATTATTTACCCAGAAGAGACGGGCACAAAGAGCATGAGGAAACTTTCCTGAGCCATTCCCTGGAAGATGCCACATCCTTCACCTCATTTCTCTGCCTCCGTTTCTAACACCAGAAGCAGCACAGTTGCAAGGAGAATTGTCTGCAATACCTTTCCTTCAGGGACTGACCTATAAACTGCATGCAAAGCACATTCCTAATAACATTCTCTTAAAGCAAAAAGAAAAAAGCCTATTTAATTTCAAAATATAGACTTGTTCAGTCATTAAAAACAAATTCCCAAATTGGAGAGAACAGAGGTAAGAGAGGCTTTCTTTAAGGATTCTTTGGAAGTTCCTTCTATCCATGACACCCATATTCTTGCTATTTGTCTCAGGTCTCTGAAAAGCCCACTAAGAATATGCAGGTTTTGAGATGTCTTTGAGAAGCATGAATTTTATTGGCTACCAGTGACTAATTTTTCTCCACTTTTTTTACTGTGTATTATTGAGTATAACGTCACGGGCCAAGAGCAAAAGTGAATGATAACTTATCTGCTCTGAAACAAAATCTGTCAGTTTACCCGTTCAGAGAGTTCTCCCACCCATTCCCCCAGACTTCGATTCAAGTCACGCTATGCCACACCGAGCATCTCTGCAAAGTTTCTCTTCATTGTCAGTCATTCTTTCATCATACTTAGGGCCTGAAAGTGTAGTCTGCAATAATAGCATCCTTATGCAATTTATCTCAGAGAAGCCATTAAAGGCAAATCATCAGAAGTCAGATGTGCAGCAAGATACCAGAGGTACCAATATGAACAGTTCTCACTTACGAATTTCCTGTAGTCATCTATTTTGGTACATATTCCTTTCCACCACTGCCAGGAGGCAGGAAGAAAGAACATGCCAAAAATCCACTTTTGCTCCCCCTGTGTTTCAGAGTGTAAATGTTCTAACAGTCACAGGTATAATTATAGCCAACCGCCAAGAAAGTTACTATACAGACAAGTCTAGAGATCTCCACTTTAGAATAAGGACTTCACACTTGTTCATCCATACTGGCATAGTTAACTGACTGAAAAAGAAAAACGTTTCCTTGATTAGCCTTTGAACATGGTTTTGGATGTAGACATGTGATTTCTAGCCCCCTGAGAAGTTTACAGCTTCTTCATTATGTGGGTAAAAAAATGAAATTAATAAAACCAGTGGCTGAAATACAGAAAAAAAAACGCACCACAGCTAGTGTATTCCACAGAACGTGTCCACAATCATTTTATTATGATCATCTACTGGGTGTCTACAGGCTATTGTAAAGGTGACTTTCCACAGATTTTTCCCCTTTTCCCTGGTTGGTCAATGGAAGGACTATGGAACGGGATCTTCTCCAGCTTCTCCTTGAGAAATTACAGATGCCAGGTTGCCTGAAGAACTTCCTACACAGCATCACTATGAGCAAGAAAAAGCTTCAAGTTTTGGACAGCAATGTCTTTTTCAACATTTAAGTTAACGAATTGTATGAATTGGCTGGTCACACAATCACCATAGCAAAAGCAGGTCTAGGGCAGCTGGAAGAAAGCGACAGAGTTAACAAGAGCCTTCACCCACACAAAAGACTACTGAGTTCTTAAGTGGTGGCACTGAGATTGCTTTGGAAAACATCACTGCTAAGAGGAGAAGCTGGTCCCTACTCACCTCTTCTGGGTACTCACCTGACACTTCACTAGTGTCGCTACAGTAGCATAGGAAATAGTCTAGAAAACCAACAGGTCTCTCTGCCGTGTTGCCGTGCTCCACAGCACGGTTAATGCCATGCCAGTCGAAGCACCTGCTTTCACTGATACAGGTTTGTTATTATGGAGTCTGCTGATTTGGAGAAGGCCTTGATAAAACCACTGCAGTATTTCCACAACAGAAACTGCAGAGACCAGTATCCTCGTATTTAAGAAAGCAAAAAACTCCACTACCTGAAAAGCGTATAGAAACCTCAAGCCAACATTCAGTTCTGCCTAATACGTCAAATTCCAGCAGGTCTATCTGTACAAAACAGACTGTGCAGGACTGAACATCCCTTGCAGATTTCCCTCCATTTGTGTCTCCTGCCAAACATAATCATGCCACATGGTCCTAGATAAAGAATAAATGAGAAGCAGAAAACAAAGCAATTTCCTTGTGCAACTTTCTCAGTTCACAGCAACAGATAAGCCTTAGAAGCAAGAGAGACAGCATTCAGATCACTTAGTATGGGAGCCACATTAGCAAATGTGAAGAGCTCTTCCCATCAATTCACACCCTTGAAAGTGCTCTGGGTTATTTAATCATCATTTTATAAATGAGACAAAGCACTTATTACAGAATTACAAAACTTTAAAAATTCTTCTTATCAAGCCCTTCTATTTCCCATTAATTAGAAATGCATTTTGAGATTATTCTTCAAAAAGTCAGAGCTAGAATCACCGTCTTAATGTTTTATGATAACAGTACAACTATTACTGTGAAAAGAAACAATAAAGGGGTGTAAACAGAAATTAACATGGCCAAACTGCCCATTCACACCTGCAGCGCCAAGCTGGTTTGTCACTTAAATATAATTTGCTTCCAAGTAGCTAATAGCTGAACAGATTTCTTGTTTCCAAAGTTATGAAACTGAACTTCAGGAAATATGAATTCTACTCTGCTCTCATGAGACCCCATCTGGAGCACTGTGCTTAGCTCTGGAGCCCTCAGCACAGGAAAGACATGGACCTGTTGGAGCGAGTCCAGAGGAGTGCCATGAAGACAATCAGAGGGCTGGAGTACCTCTCCTACAAAGACAGGCTGAGAGAGCTGGGTTTATTCAGCCTGGAGAAGAGAAGGCTCCAGGGAGACCTTATAGCAGCCTTCCAGTACCTAAAGGGGGCCTACAAGAAGGCTGGAAAGGGACTTTTTACAAGGGCATGTAGTGATAGGACAAGGGGGAATGGCTTCAAACTGGAAGAGGGGAGATTTAGATTAGATATTTGGAAGACATTCTTTACTGTGAGGGTGGTGAGGCACTGGAACAGGTTGCCCAGGGAAGTTGTGGATGCCCCATCCCTGGAAGTGTCCAAGGCCAGGCTGGATTGGACTTTGAGCAACCTGTTCTAGTGGGAGGTGTCCCTGCCCATGGCAGGGAGGTTGGAACTAGATGATCTTTAAGGTCCCTTCCAACCTAAACCATTCTATGATTCTATGAAAGATTACCAGGTATCAGAGCAGCATCCATTCACCCAGCACACCCTTCTGAAAGAATGCCTAAATGACCATAAAAGTACCTCTATTTTACCTCTCAGTTTCAAGATGGTTTCCACAGCCTAAGAGAACAAAACAGGACAGCATCCAGTTCTGTGTAGCAAAACGGCTTTGACATTTAGACACAAGTGCACGGCTGTAACAGACAGGCTGCTGCCAAGTTGCAACTACAATTGCACGCTGCTTCTTTCAACAAGTTATGTTTCCACATAAAAATAAATGTCTTCTCATATTCTGCTGTAGTGATTTTGATCAGTAATTCTGGAATTAGTTGCAAGGGGCAGCACATAAATGTCCTCTAAAACAGAAATAACATACAATATTCCAAACAAACGTACATTTGAGCAAAGATAGCTCATTGTTTAAACCAGGTTATGTTTTATGTTTGACAGAACTACCACAAAATTAACTTTTCTTTCAAAAATGAGAACATGACAGAAGACTGCAAGGAAGCTGGTTTGGGTGTTTGGCTTTTTCTCAGTTTTTTGGTTCAGGTTTATAAACATCTATAAAAGCCAGGAATAAAAACTGACAGTTGAGATAAATTTCCTTCAACAAAAAAACACATTAACTGGTTTCTACTTTTTAATAAAAAACAAAGAGGGTATATGAAGACCACCCTTCCCGCTTTATGACCCAATCAACAGCAGTATAACAGCGGCTGCGTGCAGAACTTCCCTCTGGTGAAGTAAACGGAGGAGAATGTTGTTTACTTCTGTTTACACACCCATCATAAAACCAAAGATGCACCCAGCAAGCCAAATGCAATGACTCCACGGCTTCAGTTTCGTGACTGCTCTCCCATGTTCCAAGTCCTCAATGTGGATGCCTAAAGCAAAATTCGCTCTTCCCCCACCACATTCCCACATTATCCATTGTGTTAAGCACCAGAGTTTTTCAGTCAGTGGACAGAAGCAGATAATTATTTCCTGTACTCGTCAGCGTAGGTTTCAGCTCACCACACAGACTTGTGATCACTGGTAAAGCTTAAGGGAGGTGTTAAACATCTGAGGCTGGGGGCAGAGGAGAGAGAAGCGTGGCAGCTGTCGGAAGAGGCAGCCCTACTGTCACCTTAAAACAACTGTCAGGTGACAGTAGGTTGTTATGGATCTGGAAAAATAAATTATCTGAAAAAAGGTAAGGTCTTGGCACTCACTTGGCTGTAAGACGTTTACCATGGCTTGCTTTTGGTCTACCATTACTCTAGCATCTCATCATCTATGCCAAGGACACTTTACTTGCCAGCACATTACCTAGGCCAGAAGGGTACCTGTGGGACACGTACTTTGCAAATCAAGCATTTAACCTCTACCACTGCTTTCCAATGAACAGTGCTCTCTTCACAACCCTACACAGCTAGGAATTGTTCACTCTGCCAGCCTGAACCAGAGCTGAGTCATTTCTGTAGAAGGCTACTCCCTACCAACCATCTGCACAAATCTTCTGAATTTCCTCTGCCATCAGCATAGCTTTATTTTAATCGGAGTCATACAATATTATTGTGCTAATACTGTAATGCAGCTGTAGAAAATAAACCACCACCACAACAGCAAAACAGACTGAACAGAAAATTTGTATTAATTGTCCAATGTGTTTGCTTTGGAGAACTGTGGAATACAATCTAATATTCGAAAGATTACCAAGACGTGACAAAAGGGTATTGCCATACAGCTAACTGGTTAAACAGTACAAATAATACAGCAATACAGAAATGATCAGCCACCTTCCCAAAAGCCTGAATACAGCAGGAAGAATGCAATGGGAAAAAATATTTCACAAGTGGATCCAAAAGGCAGGCTTGGATCTTCAGTGCGGCAACAACAACAAATAACAGCCCACAAACACTAAGAGAAGTCTTTCAAAACAGCTTGGCTCAGGGCTTATATTGATAACACTCACTGATGACTGATGTGTCTCCAAAACTTCTTAAGCAATCTTTGCAGACTGATCAAGATCAAAGTTTCCAGTCATTCTCCGGGCGGGGGGGAGAAAAAAAAGACAGTAGTACGTGATAAACCGCCCAAAACACAGGCTTTCTTCTGTGTCGCGAGACTCACTCTTAGTTCTTGGAAAGAGAGGCCAATGCCAGCAGTCCACCTTCAGTGAGCAATAGACAGCGCTCAGGCTAGCATGACATCCAGCGCAGACCCACCTGAATCACCCTCAGAGAGCCACTGACTCCAGACAACCCCTCATCGCAATGCAAGTCTGGCTGATAGCTTTCCACATGCAAGCACCTACATATTGACACTTATATGCCAGTCTGGAGCTCAAGCCTACCCTCAAGGACCAAGTAGCTGCAGTCAGTATTTACACCCAGAAGGGACCTCAGCAGTTGGTACTGGGACCAGTGCTGTTCAACATCTTTGTTGGCAACATGGATGTGGGGATGGAGTGCACCCACAGCAAGTTTGCCAATGGCACCAAGCTGTGTGGAGTGGTCAACACACTGGAGGGAAGGGATGCCATCCACAGGGAACTGGACAGGCTGGAGAGATGGGCCCATGCCAACCTCATGAAGTTCAACAAGGCCAAGTACAAGGTCCTGCATGTGGGCCAGGGCAATCCCATGCACAAATACAGGCTGGGTGGAGAATGGATTGAGAGCAGCCCTGAGGAGAAGGACTTGGGGGTGTTGGTTGATGAGAAACTCAACATGAGCCAGCAATGTATGCTCACAGCCCAGAAGGCCAGCTGTACCCTGGGCTGCATCAGAACAAGTGTGGACAGCAGGTCGAGGGACGTGATTCTGCCCCTCTATTCCACTCTCATGAGACCCCACCTGGAGTACTGCGTCCAGCTCTGGAGCCCTCAGCACAGGAAAGACATGGACCTGTTGGAGCGAGTCCAGAGGAGTGCCATGAAGACAATCAGAGGGCTGGAGTACCTCTCCTACAAAGACAGGCTGAGAGAGCTGGGTTTATTCAGCCTGGAGAAGAGAAGGCTCCAGGGAGACCTTATGGCAGCCTTCTAGTACCTAAAGGGGGCCTACAAGAAGGCTGGAGAGGGACTTTTTACAAGGGCATGTAGTGATAGGACGAGGGGTAATGGCTTCAAACTGGAAGAGGGGAGATTTAGATTAGATATTAGGAAAACATTTTTCACTATGAGGGTGGTGAGGCACTGGAACAAATTGCCCAGGGAAGCTGTGGATGCCCCATCCCTGGAAGGGTTCAAGGCCAGGATGGACGGGGCTTCAAGCAGCCTGGTCTAGTGGAAGATGTCCCTGCCCATGGCAGAGAGTTTGGAAACAGATGATCTTTAAGGTCCCTTCCAACCTAAACTATTCTATGATCCTATGAGTTAAAGAGAACAAAGCTGTGAGAAACCTGGCTCTCCTTGGCACACTTACCAAGATGTCAAGTTTCACCAGTTCCGTTAGGTGAGTAGGCACATGAAGTCATCGCCTTCCCCTCAAAAAAATTTCAAGTAATTTGGAGCTGCCAAACTCTAGTTCACCTGGGAATTCAGATGACGGTACTCCTGGAGGGCTCAGTACGTGCTAGAACCACCTCCATGCGCTTCACTTACACTGACTTCACACTTGGCCTCCAAGGGAGTCTCTTCACAAAAAAAAAACAGGAAACAACAACAACAAAAAACAACAAGAAAGGCCCAGCAACTACACAGGAATGGGAAGATGTCACAGATATCATGAAGGCTTAACTCATACCTCCCATACCTTCTAACTTACAGCACAGTCAGAGCTAGTGCCTGTTTATGAAATCAGCAATTAGCACATGATACAAAGTCAGTTATCTGTGGCTCTTATTCAACCACCCACTCCCAGCTCACCCATCATGTCACCAAAGTAAGTCAGAAAGTCAAGAGCAAAACTGTACAAACTAAGGAGGATAAGCACTTATGCATGCACAATAGCTTTGTGGTTTGCTTACACAGCCATATGTGCTCCAAGATGGACCAACTGCCTATGCTGCTGAAACCCATCATGAGAACTCACATGGTCTTGTAGAAGTCACCATAATCTGTACAGTTATCATCTAGCCAACTTAGCAAACTTATTTCCATGTAATACCTGTCGTCCAAACACAGAGGACAACTCAGTCACCAGCTTTGGCATTTGCTTAGGATGTACAGACCCTCTCTGCATAGGAGAAATCTTGCCCTGGCTTGTACTGTAATACCCTCAAATCCAACTGAAAATATCACCAGGTCACCATAACAAAGAGAGTAAGACTGAGCCTCTACCTGTATCAACACCAGGACAACTAATGCCAATGCACTCCTGATACTCCCATGTGAATTCTGAGTTGGCTTAACCAGGTGTCAGGCGTCGATGGGTCCTCCAAGCCACAAGCAATCGTGCCCAAGCCAGGAAGACTCCTCGCACTCCTCAGCGTAGGGTAGACTCTTCTGGTGACCTCTGTCATGGTGAGTGCAGAGATTAGTGACTATCTCAAGACTGGCGGGCATTAACGTGTTTTGAACATTGGCTGTTGCTTCGTCCGCACATGAATCATCCTCACAGAAAAGCATTTCCACCATTCAATTCTCTCACTGTAGCCTTCCAATAGCTTTTAATACCTCGAAATGTTACAGAAAACTAACCCTGGTGCTTCAAGAAACAGACATAATAACTAAAGCAGACTCTAATGCACCTGCCCCAGCAAGTTTTCAGTGGCAAATTCCAGCTCATGCTGGGAAGAAGGAGAGAACTGTGGCAAGCAGTAGATGCCCTAATACCAAGCACAGATGTAAACACCACAGGCAGGACTTGCCCAGATTCAGAGCCAGCTAGCCACCAGACCCAGTACAAAAGCACAAGAAGGGAAGAGAAAAAGGAGAAAGGGTTGAATGAAGTGGTATCAGCACTTCTTTTCGTTTCAAGTCTAGGGATATTTTTGTCATTAGTCTATATTTCCCAAGTTTCAATATGATAGGCAGTGTTTTTATTTCCCAGGCTAAAGAAGCCGGTAGAAATTCAGTGGGAAGTGGGAGATGCAGTCACCCTAGCTGCAGTACCGAGCATCTCTGTAAGACAGCAGCTCCTGAGTGTGGAGCTGTCGGTCCCAATAGACATCTCCCTCCCGGTGCTGTGCTGGCTCCCAGCCCTGCCCGTGTGCCATCTTTGGCATCTGTGCAGTACACAGAGACCTCGGCTGTACGCTGCTCCCAAAACAGGTATCGGTAGCGCAGAAGTGGAGACGGGGAGTGCCAGGCACAGTCAATAGCCAGGCTCTGACTGAAGCTACCTCCTCTCCCAGCAGGCATTCAACACAGCAACAACAGCAATATCCCTCTCAAGCCCCAGAAGGAGGACTGATAGGCTCTACCACTGCAGGAGAGACAGAGAGAAAGAGATAGAGGTTAAAGTGAATGCTCTCAAGATAAATGTCACTGAAGTCTACTGGGAAACGCTAGTGCTCCACTCAAAATCCCGTAAGCTTTCAAAACGGAATTACCCACTCCAGTGACTAGATTACTGCTTCAAGAGGCCTCTTTGAAATTATTTGAATTTCTATCAAAACTGTTTGAAGAAACCCCATGCCCTACTAATGCTGTTGTAATTTAGCCACCTTGAAGATTAGCTGAAGCATTTTACCCTGAGCTGGACGTGAATTTTACCTCTATTTTTTTCCCCTCACATACGGTGCAGGAAGCACAGAAGGACAGACGTCTGCCAGTCATCACAGTACTTAAATATAAAAGGACATCTCAATATGCACGGCTGTAAGCGAGGCTGAAGAAAACTTACAAATGTCTCCAAGGACTAGAAATCGTTTTGTCACTACTTGTTAGATCACTGGAAGGAAGATACAGGATGAGTACAGACAAAGTAAAGCAATGAGTTCAAAAACTTTATTTCCCCATAGGAAACCTAACAAACATCAAGCCTAACCCTTACTCATGCAAGCGCTACACTTGAGCAAATGACTAATCACATGAACACAGAATGCCGTCAGGGCACTGATAACCATTTTGATAGCAAATAACTGTTAAAAAGAATTAAATGGGTGTGTACTTGCTTGCATGAATGGATAATATTTATTTTATTCAGTACTACCACAGACATGATTCCATTTGGAAAGATTTGCAGAACACAAATTGCATTTGCTACAAATGCACGTAATTGCATAGTCTTAAAAATCCTAAGACTAACATGAAAGTCCTTTTGAACCTGATTTGCATTGATAGAGACAGTGAAATTTGCATTCAATTGATTTCCGCAGTTAGAAGAACTCAATGGAATTATGAAGCAAAATGGTTTTCCTTTAGAAAATTAATAGGTATTAAATTTTGCAGTCACTGCAACAGAATAGAAACTTAATTTTCCAGGTGGTCTCACTGATATCAACGGGACTCCCTCAAGCTAAGTAATAAGAAGATGCCAATACTGAACACCACTAGAGTGCCAAACTGGAACTGGATGTTATATGCAGTAGGGAACATTTGACAGCAAATATTAATCCATGTTTAAATACTACAGCAATTCATGGTCTAAAAATACACTTTTAAATTAAATATTGCACTGACAAATTTTCTGGCCTCCTTTAACTATCCCACCTCCAGGATATAATTTTTTTTTTTTTTTTTAAATCTTAATTGTTGGCCAGTCACAGCTTTCAATACATTAGTCACTGTTGCACTTACTGACGTTCTTCTTCATACACTTGTCCTACATTAGCATTTTTATTTGAAAGTAAATCAGTCTTGCAAATTTGTGAAACCCAGGTGAAGAGTGCGCAAAAGCACAGTTCGCCATTTTAAACCCAGGTAACCACAGACAAGTGCAGAGTCCGGCCAGCACGGCGGACACCGCTCGCACAACCCCTCAGCTGCTGCGGCAGGAACTCCAGCCCTGGGAAACCATCCTCCAGTGATACCTACAGCAACCACCTCCAACAGCTTCCCCACAGCCTTTTTTTTCCTCCCGAAGGACTCTCATGCCCGGGGATCTTGTACGAATCTGACCTCTGGCAACTCCACCTGACAACCCACCGACTCGCCAGCTCTCCCACTTTTGCAGTTTAGTGGCTCCCCTGCGCTGGAGGGGCAGAAGTGTGGTATTAAAACAGGTGGCCAATACACCGTAAGACAGTGATGTAGAGACAGCCATGCCATAATTTTTTTAGTTTAATTTAGCTGGCTATAACGAACCCCACGTTAAAGGGTAGATAAGGAGATAAGACAGACAAGCACGGATAAGGAGAGCTGTCTTCTCCTTTTCTCTCATCTTCCCATAGCACCAACGCTGGAGAGACTAGAGTGACAAGGACAAGGGGATGAAGCAGCAAGATGCTAAGATAGTGACCATCAGGAGGAGGAAGAGGGCTTGGGTCTACAGGACAATGAGACCAAGAATGGAAACAAGGCAAATAAAACAGACAGAAGAAAGAATTTTAGGGTCAGAAACAACTATATGTGGAGACCAGAGAGAGACATTTACAGGATAAAGGGATAAAACAGCTGAAACTGACAGTGTCAAAGTGCCCAGGCAGAAACAGAGAAGGAATTTGCCACTCAAAGCCCTCAGATCTGAAGTAAACCCTGTGGATTTTCCTCTTCTGCTGCTCAGGGCAAAGTATCCACAAAATGTCTTGCCCCCTCACACTCATTTATGTCTGCAGATGAAGGTAACCAACTATTGCCATTGGGAACACTGGTAATCCACAAAGCTGGAGTCAGTGGGGAAAGTGCACAATCCCATGGAGCCACTGGTACAATTTTACATGATGACAGCCCAGATTTTCCAGTTTGGTTAAGAAAAGTAACCCAGAAAATTAGCTAGAAGACTAAAAACCGATTAGGAATATCATTCAACCACTCTGAGGACAGGGAATCTAAGAAATGGGGCTTTCTGTGACATTTCAGTTTCCCTGTGCCCTGTGATACTGTTAAAATAGTCCATCCCCCCCACCCATGACCTATACCTCATTCGATGCAGAAAATGGATGCACATTGGTCAAGAAAGATTAGTCTGTCATATACAGAATTCCTGCTTGGCCTTATGGAACACACAGGAAAGGAAGGCACAGCTACAGAACGTGAACCCTCCTTGTGGGCATCATCCCCAATACCTGCTGAAAAGTTACACTGCAAGATGGAGAAAAGCCATCACATCTGGTCAGTGGTTATACTCTCCACCTTCCTGATTCCCACGTGGGAGCTTAGAACCCTTCGATTGTAGTTTGAGCTCTGTATGCAAAAATTTAAAACACCACCAAAAAAAAAAAAAGAGGCATAAGCAGATGCCCTCTTGAGGCAGGGGAAAAAACAGCCTATATTTCTCAAACATCATGCCAAAAATTGGTTGACACTTTAAGGGAAAATTGTGCAGGGATCAAAGCTAAGTTTGTCAAAATGTAAAAGGGAACAACATCTCTCCACTGTAAAGGGGTGCTGTAATGGCAGTACCATATAACACGGCACCGCTAGTCAGAGCTGCACAGAGAAGCCCAGAGGAAATTTAAAATTCTGATTCATTATGGCATGTGGATGGGGGGCAGAAACAATACACGAACCACTGTGAAGACTTAAAAAAAAAAAATGTATCTGAACCGCTATCCCTTTGCTGAGTGAAGCAGGGTCCTGATGGGACCGCATAATTAGACTGTCATACTGACATCATGATGCAAAGCCAAGGTTTGCACAATGTTAATTTTGCAGTTATTCAATATGCTGCTTTCATCTCTGCATACTTCTGTCTTGTCACATTAATGAAAGAAAACAGGTTATGTTATTATGATCATCTACTAGTTTTCCAGGGTAAAGACAGAGTAGGAAAACGATAATACCAGACACACGCAAATTACTCTAGAACAGCATAGGGCAACGCTGCAGGAGAGAAGAGCGAGCCCAGGGACAAGGGACCCACAGGACCGGCAAGCCTGGGCAGCATGAGACACAGCATGCAGCTGCACAGTCCAAAAGCAGCACAGCGAAGACCTTCCCTGCACCCAGCATGCTTAATCCGCAACCCAGATAATCTCCCATGAATAATCGAGAGTTGACCGTGTACAGCAGAACTCTATTAACCTCACAACTCGCTGCAGCAGGCTGCGTCCTCCATAAACTGCTTAGTGACCAAGTAACCGTAAGTGCACAGCCTCTCACAAATGTCTTGAGTCTAGTAATGGGATACTTGCCTCCAAGGCCCTGGCTGCACTACCTAGCTTCATTTCAGATTCATCAGTTTTGAAGACTTGGGGGAATCCATTGTCATCATCATCTGATCTTTTCCTTGCACACGAGAGCTGGATTCCCGGCTCCGTAGCGTGACAGGAGCAGTTTCTCCTTTCACCTCCTGAATCAAAACTGTTGAAAGCTTTGGATTTATCAGTGAGAATACAATTTATGAAACTTCCAGCTCAGGATTATCTGATGGGCAGTAGTCGATGTAAAATAAAGCTAGCAACCACATCTACTCCTCCAGTCTTTATTATTATCTGAAATGAAAGATATGACGAGACGCAACAATCCTGTCACAGCAACGATCAGGTGTGTTGACCAGGCACTTAGAGCAAATGCCAAAGCCAATGTTGTACCTCTGTTGCGNAGAGTTGAGGATGTTTCTGACCACTGAAGTGCTACGGAAAGGCAGCCTCAGCTTGCGAGGAAGCTGGCCAGCACGGGGGAAGGATACATAAGGCACCTGGGACACAGGGTCTTACAGCTGAAGGTGACTGACAACCTGTCCAGCTCACAAGCTGTACCGCTACCGGTGCTCACTGGCATCACCTTTCGTTGCATCTCCGCAAGGAACAACGCTTCATTATCCCCATGCAAAACAGCCACACCAGAAGCGCACCTCTGCTCTCACTTGGGCTTGAGCAAAAAAACTCGGAAACACTGTTTCTCCCCACCTCAAAAACTAACTAAAAGGCAACAGTGTCAGGTATGAGACACAACCTGCCAAGCCGCTCGCTGTTCCACATACTGCATCACCACACTGAAGTCATGATAAAAATGCTCTAGAAATTCTCTAACTCCTGCTAATTTCTTCCTTTTTTTTTTTCCTTCTTCACTCACTTAGAAAAAACAGCCAAAAAAAAAATAATTAAAATAATAAAACAACCAACCCCCAAATCCAAAAAGGAAATTCTAAGCATTCTCCGTAACTCTCTGGAGTAAGTAACACTCTTATAAAAGCAGTCTGGCAAAGACCTTGTGAGCTGAAGTGATTCGCAATTAATTGCTAATATTTCTAAGGAAAAGTTTCCATTAAATAATACACGGGAATCAGACATCTTGAAAACCGAAGTAAGATTCTTGGAACTACCTTTGGCTAACAGCAGCCAGGCAAAACTACTGCCACAAAGCATAAAGCCAGTTGCAGCTACCCTCCCACTTTTTCCAAAGCACGGAGAGTAAAAAGTCCAACTTGGGAGGGGAAAAAAGTCAAGAGTAAGGAGTCTGCGCCGCAGTTTGTAAATCTCGCAACAGACCTAAGAGGTGGGGATTTTTGGCTTAGCAAAAAGGGTAAAAACATGTAAAATCCCAGCCTACCTTTAGTTTTAAGCTGAAATATCATTTTGCAGCGAGACTACCTCCAAACACGGACAGCAGTGCAAGTTTCTGCAAGAATACACCTTACCAAAAACTGCCCTGAACCACAACCCAACCCACCAACCAAAGGCAGCATAAAATGGTTGATGAAAAGCGAGCCTATTTCCCTGACAAACCCGACTGCTGTAAAACGACAAACAAACCGGCCCGAAAAGTAGGACTCCATTTTTAATTGTGCTGAAATAAAAGTCGGCATTTTTCAACTCGGCACTGAATAAACCCAGACGGGGACGGGGACGGCGGGCGCTGCACCTCCCGCCCGCCGCCGGGGATGCGCTCTGCCCC
>VZSZ01000462.1:170172-181340 GCA_013398815.1 Ibidorhyncha struthersii | reverse complement strand
CTTGGCCCCCCAACAGAAGAAGAACATGGACCTGTTGAAGCGAGACCAGAGGAGGGCCACAAAGATGATCAGAGGGCTGAAGCCCCTCTCCTATGAGGACAGGCTGAGAGAGTTGGGGTTGTTCAGCCTGGAGAAGACTAGACACCCGGGAGACCTTATAGCAGCCTTACCTAAAGGGGGCCTACAGGAAAGATGGGGAAGGACTCTGTATCAGGAAGTGTAGCAATAGGACAAGGGGTAATGGTTTTAAATGGAAAGAGGGTAGATTTAGATTGGATAGCAGGAAGAAATTCTACCTCTGAGGGTGGTGAGACACTGCAATATGTTGCCCAAAGAAATTGTGGATGCCCCAACCCTGGAGGTGTTCAAGGCCAGGTTGGATGGGCCTTTGAGCAACCTGGTCTAGTGGGAGGTGGGTGGAACTAGATGATCTTTAAGGTCCCTTCCAACTTCAACTGTTCTATGATTCTGTATAGGGCAAATGCCAGACCAAGAGTTGCAGAAGTCCAGTGGATAAGCAGGAAAGTGTCACGCAGATAGACTTTGTCTCTCCTAGATGTGCAAGCCTGATGGCACAGCAGTAATAAAATGGAGCAACGTGCAGGATGTTGCTGTTTTTCACAATGCTCTGAAAATGAAGGTGCCAAGTGTAGTTTGGAGGGGTAATTTTTTTTCACGTGTATAAGGTAAGAGAAAAGTATCTTTTTTCACACCAGTATCTTTACTGGATGACTACCTCACCTCAGTAGAGGTGTGCCACTGACCACCTAGTCGTCAGAAGCATTACTGCATCTCACACCCATAAGAGGTAAACAGTGTCCCACAAAAGGGGCCTGTCCACTTCAGGCAATAGTTATTGCTGCTTTTGCCACCTTGGTTTCAACTTAGAGCTGTGCTTCCTTTTTAGCCTCAGGCACCAGCACTAAACCATTGAACAGGTACAGGGTGGTGGCTCCAGTACGGTAGTTTTTGGCTGCAACAGTGAGTGTGATGTAGCAAGGTTGCTGCCTGTACCAAATATAGGTGCTTTTTTTTTNGGGGGGGGGGGAGTGGGAAGGGAAGGAGGGAAGAGGTCTGAGATAATTTCTGCTTTACAGCCCTTTGCCAAATATACACAGAGCAAATACATTTTTTCAAAGCATAAAGTAACTTTAATTATCAAGTCAAACAAGAGGACAGTGTCTCTGAAAAAAACAGCCTGTATTCCTAAAAGTTTGAGTGATAACAGCTAGTGTGAGCTGGGACTACAGAAGACAGGGAATTTTAACTATTCCTTTTAGCCTTTAATGCACATCTTGAATTGTTACATGAACCAGTAAAGAAAAAACTTTCAACTGAATATCTATGTTATGTTCTGCTTTTGTACTTTCTGATCATTTTCTTATCCAGATTTCCATCAGTCCCTTTAAAGTATGGTATTATTCAAGAATCTGAGGAAATAACTTCAGGGGTTATTGCTCAAACCATGTACTACTATATCACTCATATGGTGAATTCCACCAACATTTGACTGGAAACACTATTCAAGATGTTGCTCACCTGAAACTGCTACCTCACTATGAATGCTTAATTGAGTACAATGCACCATTTTTGTTTCAAAATTGATCTGTGGAAGTAATAGGAAAGCAATTTCTAATCCAATTTGGTCTTTCATTGACTATCAAGAAAGGCAGTAGGTATTGTTAGATATTTTGGCAATGTTGTCAGCAGAAACATCTTACAAGTCATTTTCTTGTCTACCTGTAATGCATTTGGTGTAGCAGAAGCATGAATTTGATTTGGATTTGCCAAAATAAGTGGATGGAGGTAAAGTGTACAGATAGAAGGACCATGCTTTCCAAAGACACACAAAATGGACCCTCTACCAGAAGTCCACAGGAAGGGAATGGTATCTTTTATGTTGTGATGATTAGACATATTTATGGATAAAATATTTTTGTATTTCACACATACAGCCGAAGTAATTTCAGAACAATTCAGCGTTTCCTTCCTGTGGAAAAAAAATGCACCTTTGAAAGCTCTGAGGATAAGTATGGTTACAAAAGCTATTGTGCGTCACATCTGTGACCATAATACTCAAACACTCTCAAAGTCCTTTCAGAGAAGTCTGCCTTGACCTCACAGCAAGGAGACAGCTGCGCCTAACAAATGTGAGCAAAAGCATTGGGCAGCTCTGTCTGAGCTCTAAAACAAGCAGCATTTGGGGACGTCTCTTTCATGCAGAGATGGGATCCACAAGTTAGGTGGTAGTGTTATTCCAACAGTTGAGCAACAACAAAGCAACCGCTTTCCTACTTGCTGTGCCATGCTATCAATCTGAAATGGCTTTGGTATCATGCTGGTCACTGATGGATCCCAGGTAGAAGTCTTTCTTCTGTGACCCTGAAGCCAGTGAAAAGATCCATCAACGGTCTGGGAAGTATGCTGTGCTACTTCAGCTCCAAGCCTCCCTTTGTTGGTGAAAGTGGGCTTTCCAGGCTAGGGCTGTTCCATTTCCTTGCTCTGCTACTGCACCTTTTGATTTTGGCTGTTTGGCTTCCTTGGGTGAAACTGGAGGAGGAAGGGGAGTCTAAAATTTTCTTAGGGGTGACAAACTGTTGAAACTCAGGGAAATAAAAGGATAAAGTGATTGCTACCTTTCTGAGCAAAAGTTACCTTGTCACTCACGCGGGCCAGTAAATTCAATGCCTGTGTTACAACTACTAACAAAAGCTACTTTATATACATATATTTATATATGCCCTAACTTCAATCAATGTGTAATCAATAGCAGCTTCTTCAGCTGTTTCTGCAGTCTTTCAATATTGGTGGAAAGACAATACAACCTCAAATTACAGCTTCTGCAAAGGACCAGTTCACGAACCCTTCTTCTAAAGTTTATACTAAAGAGTATTCAGATATTCCTGTTCACAATAATACTATCAGTAGCTCTCTTAAATTGTGCTTTAACAACTCAAGGATTGTAAATATGCTTCTGCCAGTAATACTTCACTGAAAGAACATAAATAATCTGAGCTCTCTTGTGCTTTCAGCAAGTTGTCAGAACTTTCTAACCAACAAATGTCTCCAGCAGCAGAGATTAGTACAGTTAGTACTGTTAGATCAGCGGTTAGTACAGATCACTTTTAGCAGCAGCTTGAGCAAAGGTGGCTAAACCAGAACTGTGCCAGGACACCATCTATCAGTGTGGCTCCATTGTGGGGAAAGCTGCAAAGAGAGAACAACTTGAGGCACCAATATACCACTTCCAGCTACATCTCCAAAAATATGTCTGATTTATTAAGTACTAGGTACTAAATAACTACTGACCTACTAGGTCTGTCCTGAATTCTGACAACGAAAGCAGCAGCAGATTTTGTGTGCACTGTGCCAGTGGAAAATGTCTATATGGAGAGTAATTCTTACTAGAACAGTTCTGCTTATAAAATTGCTTAGAATAGATTGTCATCAGCAGCACATTGTGATCAAGGAGGGGTTGTTTTGTCTTTTGAATAGGCAAGTCCTATTGGTTAGGTTAATTCAGGCACTGGGGAAGAACATGTACAATGGGATTTAGCAAAATTTGGAATGAGATCAGCAGTGTCAAGTCAGAATAAAAACTCTCTTTAGCATACTGTTAACGGTGCCAACAATGGATCAAGGTTTCTTCATTGCCCTGATCAGACACCTTTGTGAAAAAATAACTGTCTTATATTTCAGGTGGGTTTTGGCATAGACCTTGATATGGAAATAAACAACCGATGCACACTGGACTGCTGCAGGCTGTATGACATTTTACATAACTGAAGTGAATGCTTTAGATAAGTCAAATACAGTTAAAATATCTCGATATAGAATGTATCTTACTTGATATCATTAACATTGTGCAGAAAATGACCTTACAGAAGTAATAAAAAAACTTCACTTATACCTCTTCTTATACGTGTGTTTTCTTACAGTACCCAGTATTTCCAAGTTTCTCCTTCATTTCAGCTGTTTCATGCTTTGAGGTCTGGATCATAGTACTTTGGGATGCTGAAATAAACTTCCATTGGTTAACTAATTAAACCACTTTAATTAATATCAATAGCAGCACAGACTGAATTCTGCAGAGTCTTCCGGTAACACTGTCAGTGGAAAAGAACTGAGTAACACAGCCTGTTGGCTATACGAACTGTTAGTTGGTCTGAGATCCCTCTAGAGGGAGATGTGCCTAGAAAGAAATCTGTGGAGGGACAAGACCTATGTATTCTTAGCAAGACACCAGCTAGTAAATGAAGTCTTCGTCTTGATTAGCAAACCAATTATGTGTATTCTGTAAACACAGGTGTGGCTGGTCACTGGTGTATCAAATTTATAGCCCTGATGGGTAGGATGCATTGCAGGAACCGGTATTTTACTCTAGTAAGCTTTTGGTCTTTATTTGAAATTAAAGGATAGGCAATGACTGGACTGTAAGTTACAGCTGAACTTCCTGGGAAAAATAAGCTTTACGATGCTGCTTTTCTATCTTTACCACAGTTTTGTGTAAAATACCTGTTTTAATCTTGGAATCCCATGGACATTTTGATATTCTAGCATCTAATACTTGGTGGGTCCTCCCCAGTTAAAATAACATTCTGCATTTTTTTATATGAAACAGTGCCTGCAATGTATACTACAGACCCATAAGATATATGACCTGATAAGATTAGGCCTTTGTCTATGTTTTGTGAAACTGCCAAAATATCCAATGCGTTAGCATACTGTAGAATATTTAGAGCAAAACTTGCAGAAGTAGATTCTGCTGGTAATGAATTGACACCAGTAATTCCTAGGGGCCAAATCTTGCATGCCCCATCACTGACAGCTGCTAAATAGCTAAATCTGTAATGGGAAATTATTGTTAATATTGAAATTAACAAGGATATTACTATCTATTTACTGGGACCATGAGAGCTACTTAGTTGAACTGACACTTCAAAAATACAAGTTTCTTTTGCAGCCAGAGACACACTCCTTACTTGGTTCTGTTGCTGCTAAATAAAAAATTGTGGTCTTATCTAAAAGGCATAAATTGAAATAATTTTTCTCTCAGAATCAATAGTACCATAATCCAAAATACCTAGCTATATAAAAACCGAAGCAATTCAGGTAAGTTTGTAACAAGAAAACAAATTTATTGATTTTAAAAGACAAGACACAATTTTGTTTTGAAAAACACAAGAAAGCTAGCCTGAGTTCAAGTCTGAAATATTCAGAAAAATCCTACTGTCTTTAGTATGTTCCAGTCATTTTTTTAAACAACACACTAAAAGTTAATATATATTTTTATAATTATAAAAGTTCCCCAGTTATTGTACAGTACACAATACAAATTGCCCACAAACTATTATTTAGCTCCTGCCAGTTTTGAGAGGACATGATATACTAAAAGATTTAGCATTTCTCACAAAAATCACATCAGGAAATACGTATTTACAAAATCAAATACATTATACAAAAAAACCCATCACGTTATTCTGTAAAGATGTTTTTTTTTTTAAATAATTAAAAAGTATATTCAACTGTAGTCNAACTGTAGTCCAAAAACTGGAAAAGAACATTACATTATCTCACACATACAATCTACAAAAAGTTGCTTACCTCATTTACATAATATATTCAGCCAACTGGAAAAAAAAAGTTTGAATATGTCCTAGTGTTATGATGTTTCTGTGCTGTGGGACTGAATAATGTGATCTGCCACTTACTAAGTGAAATTTAAATGATGGCACTTAAAAAAAAAACCCAGTATAAAATAAAAGCAACAGAGGAAGTTTCCTAGAAGGTAAGAAAGCCCTGAGTGATGATAAAATTACTGATTGGTAGCTCTAGAATTAACCTAATTAAAGTTTACCACCTCAGGCACAATTTTCCAAGTTTTTGAAAGGCACTCAAAGTTTCTTTAACAGCCTCATTGGTTTTAACTGTGAATCCAAATTTTCAGTGAAGATGAGTGGAAATGGGCAACCTGCTTTGGTACAAAGTGGTATTTTCCTAGCATATTTTAAATTGCTTAATTGGGTTACTCTAAGATGGATATTTAATATTTAAATACAAGGCAATCACTTTAATATTGTATGGAAGGGAACTTTTGCTTGGGGAACCCTTTAAGTATTCTTTGTGTAAAAAGCTCTTGCTGGTATCAGTGAGTCCAAAAGAACTGAACTGAGTTCCTGGTAAATACCAATCCATGTGGGGTTATTCCTCCGAAGTCTAAATTCCTCTAACAAAGACATTTATTATTTCAGAGTAAAATTCATCCAGAACTGAAAACTCCTGCAAGAAAGTGCTTAAGAACATACAAAGAACATTTTACCGATTCAGATTTAAGTGAGGCTTAGTTGATGCTCATAGACTTGTTCTGGGCCTTCTTTTCTGCAGTGAATTTCAGCCTTAATGAGCAATCTACAAGAACAGTTCTTACCAAATATTTAACTACTCAGGGCTTCCAATCCAAAACGCTAATTTATTTTTTTCAACAGGAAAGGGAAAGAAAAAAATCAGAAAAAAACAAGAGTTAAAATGATAATTTTCAAACTAAGGCATATTTTACTTCAAACAAACACTAGGCAGTCACTTTGTAAGTGGCTTTTACTATTTCTTAGTTAAACTGGTAAATTAAACTCAGGTCTACTGGCACATAAAATCACTAGCAGCAATGATCAAGGCATGCAAACTCAGAAGCATTTACAGTAAATTATGAATTCAAAAAGTTGTTAAATTAAAACCCTTTGAGTATTGCGTTTATGTTAATTAATTATCCATGAATTTGCGTTAACTGACTAAAAATCTTTACAACCTACTTGCACTATACTACTGACATAATTCCATTAAATAACTTAAAATGAGACCCTTTCTTTTTTTGCCCTCAGCTGGACTTAAATAAGTACAGCTGCACATAGTGTTTGCTGACTGATTGATATTGCAAGAAACCACTAGAAAATGTATTGTACCCTCACTTAGTAAGGTGGCATTTCTATCTGTAAGTTCAAAGAATCTCTACTTGCTACCACACCTGTTCCCTTGTTCTTGTAAGCAGCATCTGTAAGAACAAAGGGGCTTTTTAAAATGGCAAAAGGCTTGTGCAATATTTAGGTTGCTTTTAAAATGGCGACATTCAATAAGGGCCATCCAAACTGTACCCCGGTAGATGACGATGAATAAAATACCTTCATCTTTTAGCTAGTCATTATTGCAGTGACTGAGTGTTAAAAGGAATATCAATATAAACATGCACTTTTTGTTCTTGTTTATCAAAAACTGCCAAAAATTTCAATGCAAACATACCAAATACTCTGCAAAATTTATTCTTCCTCACTAAGCCTTCTTTTAATCCTAGAGATTCTCTTTTACAGTACTAGAGTATTCCAATACTAACCTACCTCAGGAGATTTTCAGAATAGTCTGAATATATTTTCTAAATCTTTATCTTCTAAAGGCATCTTAAAGTAGACAACTTCCTATCTGTAGAAACATACTTTTGATTTTCTTTATATATTTATGCAATTATGAAAACAAGGGAGCTGACGTACTGTTTTCCATTAGCCAGTACACATCAATGGCAGTGACGATTTTGCCTACATCTATTGAGCCTCCTATAACAAAACCATTCACACGTAGTATGCAAGTATTTACTTTAGAAATAATAAAAAAAATATTCTACAACACTATCAACTATTTCAAAGTATATGCTCAATGGGCTAATTAAATTATCTAAAACGCTTTGTTCCGATCATGTCACTTACAATGCTCAAAGGGTTAATGCAAGGCATTATAACAAATTAATTTTCTAATACTAGAACTAAGCACTGTGTGTTTATGCTTCTATTCCAGTTTTTATTGGTTTTTTTTTTCTCTTAAATCACCAAACAAATTAGCAGAGACACTAGAATTCCATTTATTGATTTGTTTTAAACCATATACAAAGAGGATGTCCTGCTAGAGAGACAAGGGCCCAATTTTCAGAAATTCATACTGCTCTCTCAAATGAATGTTTTAAACTCTGAAATTACTGTTGCATATAAGTACCAAATCATGCTTATATTACTAATAAATCTATTCTTCGTCAGCACTTTTATGGCTATCCATGGTTGTATTTCTTTTGTAAAATCATTCTAAATTAAATTGGAATGCAGTGCATCTCTAATATAAAAATTTTTCTACACAGTGCAGATGTCAATTGGTGAGAATGACAAAGACCTCAGAACATTTCTCCTGGGGAATACAAGGTGAATAAAAGAAGTGTTTTAGATATTTAAAAATACCTCGCTTTAAATTAAATTTGTATATAGATCTATACATTCCTGAATGACAGAACATTTTCTTATTTTTGAACTAAAGGCAATAATGCTGTAAATCACCATTTTATAGGTAAATAATTTAAAATCTATTTTCCAAATTTTTATGGATTTTTTTTTAAAAGAAGGTGCGTAGAGCATGCTACAGTACAAGAGCAAACCACAGAAATAATAATTGAAAACAGAAAAAAAAACCCAACTTTAAAACTGATTTACCATGAAACAGATGAAAATGTACCAACAAATTTTAATAAATATAAAACTTTTGAAAATTGGGCCCTGTGTTTTGAAAAGGTAGTTTAATAATACCCATTCCCCCACACTGTTCACTGTGGTATTTGGGCTAATGGGGGAAATGCCTCTAAAGTAATTATTTTGGATTCCATGTCAAGACTAGATAAAACACATAAATCATGCCAACTCTTATAATGTCTGCCCTGTGGATACATGCTACACCTCTCCAGAGCACTAAAAATAGACTTCAGAGCTGGTGTGGCAATGCAACCACGTGCTACAAGTTATAGAATATGGACTGAGGTATTTGTATCTCTGTAGTTTAATGATTACTAAAACCCAAATATTAAATAGCAAGAGTGTGCAAAATGTTTTATCTAAGTGTTTGATTAAAATTTCAATAAGTGTAAAAACAAAACAGAAGACCCCCCAAACCTGTAAGAATACAACGCAGCTTACAGTAACATAGTTCTAAAAAATCTGGTAAAATCTTTAGAATTTAAGCATAGGAATACAGACTCCATTCAGTTTTCTGAACCTGCGGTAGTTCAAATTTATTTTGATAATTCATTATTTTTTAGAAGCTATGAAATACATTCTATTTTTGTATTCAGATTTTTGTTCAGGTTTGTTTTGCACTTTGTGAACAGTGAACAACTGAGTGGAGTGGGGAGCTAAATAATGAAAGATACTCAGGTCCCACCTTTTTAGCAATCTAGATTTACCTATTACAATCGTACTCTTTTCTCAGCAACGACAAATCCAACATTAAACCAAGAAAGGACAATAATAAGAAAACATTATCGGTCCATCAACACAAAAATTGGAACAAGTACTACAGTATTAAAAAAAGCTGAAAATGAAAAAACTGTTGAATTATTTCACTTTATTTTACTTGTAAACATCTTATAATGCACAATGAAGGGGAGTAAGTATTTATCACAGCTTAGTTTTAGCATTTTTGGTGAAGGGTACAGATGTGCTGATTTCCAAGGAAAAATCAAGACACACTGAGTGATATATATGAGAACAAAATATATAACGAGATTCAGTGCATTTATGAGTTTAGAAATAATGAATATAAACCTCACTTTCACTTTTTACTGAGGGCAAAAGCCATCTACTGACATTAGTAGGAATTATGCCTACATAGAAAGAGCAGGATGGGTTCACCTCCTAATTCAGCAAAGGAATTAAATTTGAATTTTGTACACCAATAATGTTAGGACATTTTAGTTGATGTGCAGCTGTATTTGGAGCATATGTAAACTCTAGCAACAAACTTGTTTGCTATAAATACGCTGTTCATTTTACATGCCCTTTTCTCATTTGGTATATATGACTTTAAAGTCATTTTCAGACACACTAGATAAATCAAAAAAAAAGAACCCCTAATTTTCTTACACAGTCTTTTCTGTAAAGTTGATCTTTTTGTGCTCTCCTTCACTTTTGTTTTTTTTTTCTTTTTTAATTCCACTATTTTAGTGTAGCAAATTCATGTGTCTGTATAGTGAAATGTTTAAGAAGAAAAATTTGAGTTGTTTAATATCAATTAATACGGTCTCTATAAACTGTCATTACTTAACCATTAAAATGTAATATCTGGCTGATACCCCACAAAATATGGATAATTGAAAACATGCACTGCATTATGTACCTGCTCATTTATTTCTTTTTAGTTTTTAAAATGAAAAGTAGGCAAGGGTTTAGAAAATATATAATCATGCTTGGGACTATGGTCAATCTATTTTGACATTTGAAGTTGGTATTAAAGCTAGTTTTGCTTTCCAAATCCCCAAGCAAATTTTATTTGTAATAAAGTGAAATCCAGCTAGAAACAAGAAAAAATAGGTTTATTGTCATTCTACGAGGGATATTAAAATCATTTAATAATAAAAAATTCCTTTTATTCTTTTGAAGGCTATGTAACCTGTCCTTACTTCTTAGGGAATTTGAAAATGACAGGCACACCTTGTTCAACTAATTTAAGAGTTAAGAATAACAAAAAGTACTAAGTCTTAGCTTCAGTTCTGTTTAAGGCACCATGTAATAGCCGAGGTACAATGATCCCTGATGTACATTCTTAAATGGCAATGGTCCATCTAGCCACCTATTCAAATTCTACACAATTGGGAATAAGTACAAGTGAGGTGTGCCAGTTACACTGCCTTATCTAATTTTTGTAAAAATTTAAATCCACTTTAGCAACAAGGAAATATTTTTGAAAGGAAAATGATGCAGGTTGCTACATTCCTTGCATTCTATAAATTATCTTTTCTAAGAGCAGCAGATTGAACCACTAGTAGGAAAAGACCTGGAATAGAAGAAAGTCATCCAAATGGAATGTTTTCCTGTATGTCCAGTTCAGCATAAGTAGCACGTACACTTAAAATTAATAATAATAATAATAATAATAATAATAATAATCAAGTCACTTCTTTTTTAGCTTCAGTTTCTAACAACTACAGTACCACTTAACAGCCAAAATCACCTGTTCAGTGGCCCCACATATAGAATCAGTAGTCTTCAAAACAGAGGAATTGGTATGCAAATAGTATCTGGAACTGTTGATTTTAAACGAAGCTCGCATTGACTACATGATGGTCAGGTAATTAGGTACGCTTATGACGTACA
>VZSZ01000462.1:141327-170072 GCA_013398815.1 Ibidorhyncha struthersii | reverse complement strand
CCAACCCTCCAGCATTATTAGAAAAAAATCCCCCTGAATGCTCACAATTTTATCAAAATAGTGTCTTCTTGTTGTCCCATGAAAAGCACCTTTTATAACAAATTTGATACATCTGCTGTCAAATAAGCATGCCTCCAGTGTAAATCAAAGAAAATAGTTCTTTTGATATTTCACAGAAGTGCATCTAATTAAAAACCTATCTATATGAAATCATCATCATGACTAATAATTAACATTAAAATATTTTTAAAAACTATGAAAAAAATTAAATTATTATAAGAGGACAAAAACATTAATATTAAGCTTTGCAAAAATCTTCCTTGCATTTGATACTAAGAAAACTCTTCATATTGAGCGGCCAATGTAAAATGATTCTGTTTACAAAAAAATCTCTTTTTTTTTAAACAGATCTGGCAAAATACATACACCCATTCCATTTAACAACTCCGATAAAATAATGTTCAGCACAGATAAAATTTGACAACAGTCGACCTTCGGACTTACTCTCTTTATTTTTTTTTTCATATTAAACCCAAAGGGCTAATGTAATGGGGTGTGTTGGGGGGGAGGTTTCATATTAGACTGCAGTATATGTATTTCCGGTAGCACTGCATTGTCTGATAGTCTGCGTAGTTGCAACTATGTGCTCATTATGAATTGGGTTCAGGAGGTTCTGCTGTACTCCACTCTCAAGCACTGGCTGCATGCATCCCACCTGGAATGCCTGGTTTAGCTCTGTTTTCTCCCTCTTGGCTTGTGGCTCTCCATTTTCATCCAGCTCTTCATCTATTTCACTTTCAACTTCGCTGCCCTCATCTGCACAAACAAACCACCATGAAACTAGCACAAAGAGAAAAAATTCTAATACAAGTGCCTTCATTTTGCAAATAATAATTGAAATACCGAAAAACAGGGAAGACTAGCAATCTGATAAAGTACAAATTTAAAATTTAAAATTGTAATGGAAAAAGTCAATCGTTATCTCAAGTAGGTAAACAGACTCTCAGCTTTGATCAAGTTACACACTGTTGATACAGTATGTGGAAAAAACAATTGCAATCTCAAAAATAATCTCTAACAAACAATGTTAACTTCATGTTGCAAAATGCTTCTCGTGTTACAGATAGGGAAACTAAGGTGAAGAGATTTGGCGTGACGACCCCTAATTTTAACATACATTCTTACACTACTTGAGTGATGTGGGGTTGAGTCACCCCAAATCACTCAACTAGTCAGTATAAGAATGTATGTCAAAGTATGGCATGAAGAGGTTGTAAGGAACTAATTTCTTTCTACACTGTTTACTGACGAGTTATCTGACAACTACTTGCACGTAATTCTGCCTTCTTCACTTAGCAAAACGTTTACTACAGATAAACATATATGAGTATACTTCTGTCTTTCTTCCCACAGCTGTTACCCTTCTCTGCCTATCAGATACAACTAAATTCTGCATAAAAATTGGAATATTTCTTGTGTCAATAAAAACCATCTTTAAAATTCATTCTTATATAAAAACGAACATACCATATTCTAGTCATTATTATATACCACATATTACATAGATAGCTTATTGTATCCATATAATATATTAACATATCTATATAACATATACATGCACTTTAAAGCATGATACAGCTCTAAATTCTGGTTTACTGCATTTTTAAAGCATAAGGACTTTTTTTGCTCACAGTAGCTCTATACAGAATTATATACTGGAAAAATTAACATGCTTACCTTTATCCATATTTCCAGGGGACACAGCATTTAAATCACCAAACTGTAAAATAAACAACAAAAAAAATGGACATCGTCTTAAGCAAATGTGAACTTTTGTTCTGTTTATCTGTGATGGAGCAGATCTGTGCTCCCCTAGTTTGAGGGTAGCATTCAAGCACGTGATGATAGCTGCAGCCACATCCATAGTACAGCAATTCATTTTCCATTCCATCCTAGCCTTGTGCTTATTAAGACAATTATCACTAAGTAAACCCTCAAAAATTAAAGTGGGGAAGTACAAACTTTCTTAATATTAATTCATCCAGGGCCTTCGTTCCTTGCAGTGAGCTCCTTCTGTGTTGCATAAAGCCATAAATTGTGATGGATATCCATTCTGAACTGTCAATATTTTAATGAAAGCCTCTTTTTAAAATTTCCCAGAGACGACTTTAATTGTGCTGGAACAAAAATGAAGGTGTGTCACAGTGTTGCAAATCTACCTGTAAGGTAGATGAAATGCACTGCTGAGAAAGGGTTTTCAATCTGGTAACTGATTTACTGACATCAAAAAAAAGGACCTTTTCAAAAAAGTTGCTCACAAGATAGATGTACAATCTTCCTCCCTTTCCTTCCCTGAATCCTTTACTTTTCTCTTAAACAAGAATCAGCAGAGCAAAATGCCATCCATGAATCTCAAATGAAAGGAGTACATTATACATTATTTAGATAAATAAATTTCTAACCATAAATGATATCAGTCTTTTTCAGAAGAATTTTGCCAATACCTGTGTCCAAAGCTAGGAGAAGATGAAGGGAGAAAAATGAGAATACTTTTCTCACTGAAGCACCAGTTTATACTGTCTTAACGGGGTTTGTCAGATCACAGACTTCCTCATTTTATTTCAGTCACAGTCATTGAATACACAGAAACATAAAAAGACACGCATATAATGAGTATATACACTACTTCCATTCTGTCCCCTCTCACCTCCAAAAGTTTTGGGTTACTTACTTCCTGGTAATATCTCCATTTTCTGTCCATGTACACTTTTTAAAAGCCCCTACACCACATTTAAGTCTATGTTAAGAAGACAAGAATGTAGCAACTGTATACTTGTGCAATACCTTACTGCAAATATAAGGCAGAGATTAAGCAAACATACTATTGGTTGGCCACAAAGCAGAAACATTGCTGTTTAGTTTTTCTGAAACATGTCATGCCACGTGATATAAATTCATTTGACAAATAAAGCTGAGACATTTCCAATTTCTCTTGAAAGCATAGCATCTATTTATAGTATTTAATGAGCCTATCAATATATCTTGAGGGATGAACAATACCTGATGTCAAATCAACTCAGAAAATGACTTGCAATTTATTGGTAATACAGAAAGATACAATGACTCTCAAGTGTAAAAATCTAACAGATCTGTCCCATTACCTATCTAGCATATTTTCAAATATATCCATTTTCCAGCACTTTTGAAGTGTAATTCTTGGATGACAATTCATGCATTCCTCACCGTCTCACTCAAAATAAAAGATTAGATGAACTACAGGGAAACAGACTGATGAAATAAACGTTTCCTTGCAGATGCCATAGATGAGCAGAAAAAAGTGGTTATAAATTGAGACTCTTGTTCTGTTTTTTAAGCCAATAATCTTTGAAACACACGTATGAAAATCAACTATGTTGCAAACCTCTACATGAGTCTCCACTGGTTTTATTACATCTATGTTAACAGTATTGTACAAGTCAAAAACCTGCACGTAAGCCATCCTTCTCAAGTCAATGGGGGTAATCAGCTCACTTGTGTTAACGTTGCTGTGGGAATTCAAAATGTGTGCAAATACATGTAAACAGACCCATGTAAGCAACACTTTCCTATTACTCTTTTTATTTTCACATAAAATATTCAGTTCTCAAAAACTGGGAAAAGGCTGTATGTTGATCAACATTTTTCAAACTGTGCACATCAATCTGTATGCAGATTTGTAAAGGAGCAAGCTCATTTGAAAATTGTTGTTAGAATTCAATTTAATTTTAGTACTCTGACCATCACTCAATGAAACAAGTCTGAAACTGTTGTATTTGTAACCCAATCTATTGTTACATTGCAGAACATCCTACAGCTCCACATACGTGTTTAAAAAATTTGCAAAGACACATACCCAAATTCATCACTAAATCTATCAATCTAGTCTCTTATATGTTATCTTACCTCTCCCATAACTGCAATAGGTGTCTCTCCTGTTGCCTGAGCAACACGATGTTCTACTAAGTAAAACATGTATTCATCGTAAAGCAAGCGGATCAGATGAAAAGAGCCAAAGCTAGCAGCACTGCGCAAGGTTAAATCTCGAATCACCATTGAGCTATTCAAAAATAGAAAAATATATATATTTATGTATCATCTGTCATAGTAATTTTAACACTTATCCATGTAGACATTTCACCTCAAAACCAATATTCTCAAAAGTAACATTACCCACAAATGTCTGATTTATGGTGTCTTTGGAAAGAGATGTCCAGAAAAGGCAATCATTTGCTTCTCTCCTTTCTCTGAAGGTAATGTTGGACACCAGACTACATAAGAAATAACCAGATGGTTTTGTTTTCAGGTTTTTTTTCTTTTGATATATGCATAACTACCAATACTTGAGCATGTGTAAAACCTACCTTGAAAGAAATCTTTGCTGAAAACACAAACAACTAAAATGTACGAAAACTATTCAATTTTAAACAAACTAATGCTTAAATACTGTCTGTTGTGTCCACCTTCCCAGTGCAAAGGTTCTAATTGCCACAATTTTTAAACTTTGAAACTTAAAATTGCAAAGAGATAGTCTTGTGTGTACATACTGTATTGACAAATTCTGGTATCTTCAGCAAGTAGTTGCTACAGTAATTTTCAAAGAACGAGGTTTACTCTGATAACTGTTTCAATAAGCAGCTAACATGGAATGCTTGTCTTAATGTTCTTTTTACACATTAAGAACAGGTTTTGTCTTCCTTGTCTAATAAACATAGATACCACAGTGTTCTAATAAATAATATTTAAAATAGTGGCTTAATAATTGTGTAGTTATTCAACCCAAAAAATTCATATGGTATTTCTAACTCAGGAAAAAAAATCTACCTGTAATCATTTGCACATGGCTTCTAAAACAATAAACAAGGATCATTTAATGCCCTGACATTTTGCAAGCAGCCCTGAGCTCAAGGTTAATGACAATAATTGTCTGAAAAAAACCCTACATGTTTTTCATGACTTGGCGAGCCACTGTTTGATATTACATCTGTCAACCTCACTACAATGAACAGTTCAGCAAATAATAAATAGTTAGAATGCTTTAGAAGTGTATTAAATACTACCTGTAGAAAGACCATTTTAACAGAAATTGCCGTGCTGCTTTAGGAAAGCTGGGTCTTCCTTCATATGGTTTCAACGCCTGCATCATTACGTTATCAAGCCAGGCAGCCCACTGCTCCAGAGTGCTCTGCTGTTGAAGAGTCATCTTGAAATCTGTTTCTAGTCTCTGAACCATGTTGTCATCACACTGGCACACCCAGGAAGCCTGCTCCTGTTACAGCACATGGCAACTCTTGAATTAACAATACATAAGCCAAAGCAGAGAATGTAATTCTCTCTCAAAGATTAAGCAATTCAATGGCTGAAAAGGACAAAACCCACTTACTAGACAAACTAGGAGGCACTTTTCATTTTTATGGCTATCCTAATTTTGTTGAAAGCAAATGGATGGGAAAAGCATAACATATAAGAGCAGACATCAAATAAAGAAACGAGAACAAACAATGGAAATGACACAAGTATGTTGTAGTTTTCCACATTCGTTTTCAAAAAAAGGTTTCTGCTTTCCTCATTTTTCCTCATTCTGCTTTCATCATTTTTTTCTACTGAAATATTTGGGACGTGTCAATTTTTTCTGGGACTACGCAAGCAGGAAGAACAGGTAAATGAGGAGCTAAAGTAATAAAAGAAGTAGCAAGAAATCAAGTGCAAGGTTCCTTTTGTTCTGAAGAAGTTAAGCTTAAAGACAATTTCAGAAAGCTTTCTATGTAAACAAGGATTGTTTTGTTTGATGACTACAGGCAGTAATAGATTACACATTATTTAAAGTACAACATAAACTGCACACAAACGGAGAAACACACTGCATACAATAATAAGCAATTTAGTCAGTGTTATCAAGTTTAAATAAGGCTAGCTGGTCAATTCAGAAACTAAGAGACAAAAATGAAGATTCACTAACTGGAAACCAAGGCCTTAAACTCTAGCTATCATATGCCAATTAACGCCTCATTCACAGACTCTGTATCCATGTTAACAAATGACAGTAATTAATATACTGTATCTTTGGTCAAGTACTCTTGACTGACTTTTGTTAAGTTTATTAACAAGTATGTTAAAACACAATGAAAAGAGACTAACATAGAACTACCAGTAATGTGGAACATTTCACTTTGCTGGGCAAAAGGAAAAAAATACTTTTCCTCAGAGGAGCAGAAACGTGGAGAAATTAAGCTTAGTGAAAATATAAACTTACACTCTACAGCTAACTGGAAACTAGTTCTCATCTGTACTAATCTAATTGGTTACTCAGGAGATCTTGTAAATTGAAGTGCAGTCACTCAGATAAAGTATACTAATGGTATTGTCTTTGAAATAATGAAACAGTCTCTACCAAAACCAATGTTGTGCATTTAATAGCTTTTAGAGACATTCAGAAGCTATGGTACTATCTGAGACCTAATTCTAAAGTAACATTTATGCTACTACTAAGATACCATTCATGGTACCAATTCTAAGAATGTATTTGCTCTACGTTTGCATAGAAGTTGGAAGAATATGTGCACTTCAAGACAGTAAATGGAAACAGATATATAATGGATCTGAGCTCTTTTCTAAAGTGCAAGCTGTCATGTTTCAACTGAATCACCGCATATGTGAATCAGCAAAATGTTCTCACCTCACTTTCTTGATAGAATAATAACAGCTAACAATAAAGTTCAAAATCACAGAGGAAATAACGCTGGCTTTTTTAAAAAAAAAGCCCGTTGTTATTTAAAAGTGCATTTTACCTGAACATTGGCAAAATCAACACGGTTAAGATCATTGAGCATCTGGTTGATTTGAGAAGTATTTTGAAGCACAGCACGAGCTGCTTGAGCCAGGTGATTAAGAGATGTGTATCTTCGCAGAGTCTGGGCAAAGGCACTTACAGCGGCAACCTATGAAGAAATTAATTTTTTTAAAAAATATTGTACTCTTTATCTATAGATTAATTCTACAGATGGAATCTTTACCTTCATGTTAATATTCTTTATTAATGAGTTCTCATATGTGAATTATGTCCATGTAGCAGATCAAATAATGTCTTCCTTATAATTTTTTGACAAAACTAAGTTATTTCCTAGCCCATTATTTGATGCTTGATGCTAAACATGAAATTTAGAACTAAAGTTAAAAAACTACTGCTTTTAGATGCTACTGCCCACTTGGTTTGCCATTGCAAGAATAACACTGCAACAGTTTTGTCTACCTTGGTTTGTATCATCCTCTGTGGAATATTGTTCATGGCATTTGAAAGCCAACCTTCAAGGCTTTTTGCAAAATTGCGAATGGCTTGGGTCAAGGCACCTGTGCATTAAAGAATAAAAACAGAATGAAAAGAAAGCAATATACCTGTCTTGAAATGTTTTGCATCCTCAGTACTTACATACTCAATGTTCAGGTCTGCTGCTTTTATTTACTAAAAGACAAATCCAGTCTAGGTTCAAAATGCTGCATTCAGATACAGATTATGCAATAATGATTTTAGCTTTGGTTTAATAAGCAGCTCTGACTTCCTCATCTAGCAACCTTTCAAGAAGTTTGTGATCAGCAGTATTGTTTCAGGCACTCCTATAGAAGAACATCAGTAACTGTTGCAGTTGTTGTGACAGAAATTTCCATCAAAAACTTTCAGCTTTTGATTTCATCTGAGCACCTCTTTTAAAGAGCAAAACTCTGGAAAAAAATGACAGTTACTGGCATACTGCAGTTTGCTCAAATAAGCCCAAAGTAATCTTAAGCCATGTTATCGTACTGCTTACTTCAGTTCTAACAAAATCCAACATGCAGTGCTTAAGGACATCATCAATATGCAAGATATAGGAGTGTGTCTCACTGACAAAAAATGAAATTATTCAAATGGCTGTGGAATTTGCGTGCATTTTTGTTTCTTTGCTATAGCATCCACAGAACTGCTGAATTGCTGACAGAGATTCAGAGAGAAAGTGAAGAAGCTCTTACAGCAATATGCACTACTCAAAATAGAAGTTTTAATTTTTCAAAGAGGGAGGACAGGAAGTGTTTTCCCAAGGAACTGCACCTGGAAAAAAGAAAATCGTATCTCCTGAGTAGCAGAAACCTCACTTTCCCATACCTACTGCTTGCTCATTGACATAATAGCATCCACTCAAACGGCTCCAAAAAGGAGGAGATGAAAAGAAAAAACAACAGGTTTCTGAAGACTAGTAGAGAATGAATGCAACTACAAAAGTGAAGAGGAAAAAACTAGAAAGAGGAAATAGTATTTATATTCAAACTATTTTACCTACATGTGAGAAGAAACAGTCCAAGTAAAGATCGACTGGATTTTCTTTATAAGGCTGAATACTCTGGTAGAGTAAGAAATCAATGCTGATAGAACTTGTCTTTGAGAAATGTCTTTTACTGTTTGAATTATTGATGATTACCTTTTTAATAAAGCTTTCTGCTAGCAAAGTAAATTTACTAAAAGAAAATAATGTATTCTTCATGACATCTTTTTCATGTTTTTCAAACAGTGAGGAGTACAGTTCATATCAGTAATTTATACAACTGACCACACATTTGGATGCTTAGCTGAACAAAGTCTGATCTTACAAATTATCTGTATTAGCTGAACATTTGATGGTAAAAGGGTTCCCCCCCCCCCCCCCCGCTTTCAGGTTTCCACATGAAGAACAAGCTTTTTTCTTCAGTCCTGCCAATAAACGAGCTCACTTGTGCTGCTTTGTAAATTATTTCTGTACACTTACAAATTAACTATGTATTCGCTCACATTTTCTTACCTATAGAACAAGAAAATGCAAAGTGGAAGAAAAAAATGTAAATACTGCATGAATGATATGTAGACATTTAAGGAAAATATTACTGCTTTTTCACTTCTTATTTTCTTATTACTCTTTTTCACCCAACTACGTATCACAAAATTATTTGCATCACTGTAATGCTGATGTCCTCCAAAAAGAAATATGGAAAAGCAGCTCAGGCCATAAGAAAGGCATTTAACTAGGAAGAAAGAGAAGCAAATCAAATTCTATGTTCTGAAGAAATAAAATAGGTAAAGTAGATAACCAGGCGTCAGTATTGTACAGAATGAATTTTTAATGAGCTTTGGAGGTATCATATTAAATACCTAATTTTTCTCATACTCCATCCTTAAGAATACATCCAGCCATTACCAAAACCTTAAGTTCCTACATCCTCAAAGCCCTCCTTTAAGTTAATCTGGCTACCATAGAAAAACAAGAAAACCCTTTCAAAGAATCACATGATGACTCTGGTGCAAAGTAAATGGCCTGAGATAATTGTTACTAGACACACACTAAATGATGTTGCAATGGCAGTTATTGACAGAAAGTACTTCCAGTACTTTAAATTTTTGTCTGCCTGGAATTGTGTAACACGCTGTGGAAATATGTTTAGCATAAGTTCTCCACCTATGATACAAACTAACTCACAGGCAAGTTTGTTGCCCATTCTGTCACTTGTGAAGGTGCAAAAAGTCCATTCTAAAACATAATAGCTCTAGTCCACTGCCAAAGACATTAGAGAATTGTGGTCTTTATTCCTGACTCAAATGGACAGCATTTCACTTGTCTTAGGAAAAGGAATTTTGCTGTTTTATACGCAGCCGTTCTTCATTCATTCTGTGGGTGCTAAAGATTTCAGCTGACAAATCTAACATAGAGGTTAAAAAGAAAACAAATTTTTCCTCAATGGTAATTTTTTTCCTACCCCAGTAATATGTATCACACAGCTGAGCTGCACAGTAAAATTTTTCTAAAAGGAACACACTGAAAATCTAGACATGGAAAAAGATAAACCTTAAAAAATCATACGCGTACTTCAAGAACTTTCCAAATTAATATTTTTCCTATTTTGAACAGCTGCTTTCAGTATCTTCCCATTTACTCAGGAAATAAAAAAATCATAAATATGTCTTTGATTAAGCACTTTCAGTCCCCTTTTCTTTACAGAGTCCAGACTTTCCTATAGGAAAGCTGCTGTTTTCCCACAGAAGATGATGAATTTGTCTACTTCTCCCAGCTCCATTATTGTCACAGTCAACCAGTAAGCACAACCTTAATCCTTCCTCTTGGTCTGTTGTGATGCCAGGAGATATTTTAATTCAAAAGCAAGAGTTACAAAACTAATAATATTTTAAATATTTAACAGTGAAGAGAGAACTTGTATGGACCATCATTACAGAAAAGCTGACTAGAAGAAGCCATTTAGTTAGCTTGTCCTAAAGATAAAAATAAGAAAATACAGGTAGCTCAGTGGTGGACTTCTGAGCAGAAAACCACTGGACTGTACACAAAATAGAGGCAGAAATCTCTTGGGATGAATTTGTCCTGGGATCAGGTGATGTGTTTGCATCAAGAAGTCTGATAATCATCCCCAAAACAGGAATGTCAAACACAGTAGGTACCAATTATTCAAATATGACTGGTAATTCTAGAAAGAAAGAAACAGCATGAAAAGGACCTAATGCCTGTAGTTATTGATAGTAAATGATTGTGTCCCATTTTCTTGAAACCCTGTACTGGCAATGCCCAACACATCTTATGAAACGTGGCAGGAAGACACCACAAGCTAAGGTGCTATCATATAAAGACTTCTTTAAAGCCTGCCAGGCTGTGAAAGAAAAGCAAGTGAAAAGCAAGGCGAAAAGCAGGTTTGATGAAAAGACATGTCTGCACCACAATTTTATTTAGAAAACAATGCACTTTTGGAAGAGAAAGTTTTAATTAAACCTATTAAATGTTGTAATTAAAATTGAGGGGTTTCTTATCATTGCTTATTTGCTTGTGATAGACTATATTACTTCAAAACTAATATCCTACCTACTTGCATTGTCATTAGATAGAAAAGTAAAATATCAAATATAAACCAATGCAAAATAATTTATACAAGTAATGGTTGTCAATAATTGCATGTATTTGAGAGAACATTTTTCCTTTATTCTGCTACATAGATGAAAAGATAAATTATTTCAATCTCTACCAAGAACCTACTCGTTCCTTAAAAAAAAGGTAAAACTGTCTTTGTAAAAGGCCGACCTTCAGATTTTATACCTTTCTAGTTCCAAAATTTTTTTTGTATCATACATAATTTACTACAACCTACTTTTATTTCACTGGCAAGCAAAAAGTCAATAAAACTTTTCTGCAAGGCAGTACTTGCAAATATTTTTATGGAGTGTGTATTACTGCTGGAGTCACTATAGCAGAAGAGGTGTTCACAGCATGACAAAGTAGCTTTGTTAGCTGCAAAGCTACTTAAGGCCCTAATTTAAAAAAAATATTAGTCCAACTTTATAAAGTGACTACTGTTTTTTCATGGAAAGGATAAAATATGTAGGAGTTATGAGGTTTATAGTGGATTGCTAAAACAACTTCTTTATAATATCTAGTGCAGCATATGTAAGATAATAAATGTTTTATAAAGGAGTTCAACTTTCTTCACATAAATTCATTTTCTACCAGAAACAGCCATAAAAATACACTGCTGGAGCAAGGATGGATTCTAGTAAAATTAACTTTGAAAACAAAGTTGTACTCCTGGTAATGGCTGAATGGCCGGACAGTTACTGACTCTTTTATGCAGGAAGTATGAGAGAAAGAACATTAGATGAAATAATAAATTGGACTAAAAATTTCTGAGTTACTTTCTCATTGTCTTTGAAGTCATTAAAATTGATTTCAGCAGCCACTTATAAGGAAGAAAAGACTAACTGTGCAAAAATGGAATCACAAAGATCTTATACTTTTATTTTTCAGATTAATCAAAGATTGGTATGTAATGTTTAAAGTAAAAACTACTGAAGTTAGGTGAAGGGACTGACTGACATTAGTGCACATTGGCTCAGGGCCACAGGACTTATGTCTAAGTCTATCAGGTAGTCTAGAGCCAGGGTAAAAGGAAAACATTTTTCTCTGAAAATATAACAGAGAGAGAGAGAGAAGTACCTTTAATATGAAACTCTACCTTGAAAACTAGATCCTCCAACTGCACTAAAATCCTCACATACTTATAAAATACAAAGCGTACATCAGCTCTCAGCACAACTTCCTACACAACAAAATTAAGGATAAATGATAGACAATACTTTCCTAACTTTCGAACATTCCTAAAGCTGCCCTGTGAGGTAGAAGACCGCCACCACCATACACAAAAATCCTTATAAAATGTTTCAGGTGTTCAACTTACTAGGAATAGGTCTAAGGACATCAGGAATGAGAATCTCCACCAAAGCCTGGTACATCACATGGTCACAGTTACCCATCCATTTCAGAATAGACTCGTTTTTGCACAGAGTAATCAGTTTTCCTTTTGGAAGTCGACTTTCTATTTCACTCAGATTGCTGGTGTGAAAAAATGTAGCAAACGAATAAATTATAATGCATTTACAGTAGGTAAAAACCTGCAATGGGTGTTAAAATGTACTGTTTTATAAAGATGTCATAGATGTCTGAACTACATCCAACAGAACTTCTTTACACATTGTGTCACATGAAAATGGATTTAAAAATGCCTCCATAGCTCTGCTAGAGCTTATAAATTATGCAGAGCTATAAAAGATCCTTTTGGCTTTAAAGAAATGGATAGAATACTGGGAAAAGACACCTTTACTGTAGTTGTCAAAGCAAATAAAAAAATGGACGATGCAATCATTTCAAGACTGCACTTTCGCATACACCCAGCCTATACAAAAATAGCAGACAACATAAATTTAATTTGAAAAATTCATACGTGAAAAATTTATTACTCTGCCAGTAAAATCAGTAAGATTTTTTTTTTATTTGACACTTGTATTATATTATCATGAGAAGCAGTAAATAAAAAGAAACATTTACTGACCTTGGTTCAGTAATAGTAGTGCCATCAGGTGGAGCAGAGGGAGAATAGCGCCAGAAAGTTTGCCACAATTTTTCTATCAGGCTGAATTGAAGATTCACAACCACATCCAGTATTGCCTGAGAAAATAAAACACAAGTACAGATTGTCTTCTATCCAACTTCCCCCCACTCTCAACTCCAACTAGATCTATAGCTTTTTTTCACATAGTGGAGCAAAGGCAAACTGTACATTTCTTAAGTTATAAATAATATTTGTTTTAATACCTTTGATATCCATAAATTATCCAGCACTATAAGCTGGTGCGAACAGAGACTTGAGTAAGGCCAAGTGCACATGCATAGAAGCCTCCAGAAATAAACATGGCCTATGTAAACATATCAGAGGAATTCACCCAAGGAAAATATTTAATGCTACTGCAAACACAAAGGAAACCTGCAATTTTGTTAATTTTCATAATTCAGTACAGGTTTGAAAGCACCTTCAAAAATAACTTTTGAAGACATACTGTTCGATATCAAATGTGGCCTAAATGTCTCAATGATTCTTTAAAACTAGAAAAAAGTTACTGCTGTTAATGTAAAAACAAGAAATTATAATTTAACATGATTTTCATTTTCAACATAATTAAACTAGGGATCTGCATGTACAATCTGAAGTCTAGTTTCTCTAACATTCTGAAAATATACACATAATTACATTTCATTCTCAGTGTCCCAGAGAACCCTCCAGAAAAATCTTTTTACTAATGTTCTTTCCAATGAAAGAAGCAAAATATCCTGGGGGAAAGTCACATACCACTAACATGGCTGAAATGTATTTGGCATTACTGTCTTGTACTGACCTTCCCTAGAAGTCATGGACTGTCAAAAAAAAAATGATTTATAGGAAATACCTCACAGTGCTCTCGATAAAGACTTTGCAGAGATTTGATGTCCTCAAAGGTAGTACCATCTGGTAGAGAAGATATTTCAACTTCTCCAAACTCTGGAAGTACTCGAGATGCATCTGTTTCCATGACAACATAATGAAAAAGGACTATTGTGAAGAGTGCCAGTTACAGTATGATTAAGAAAAAATTTAAGGATGACACAAAGAAATAAATTGCAAAAGGTCATAATGTTCAAAGAGAGAAGCCTTTCATACCTGTTGTATGTTAAAATTGTAAACAAATTCACCCAGCATTTTTTATTAAAAAATAAATATAAATTGTTCTTTAAGACACTAAAAAGATGTCAAGTATATACTACGCCTATATAGAAAAGCGAACACACACATTTTCAGAATATTACATGATGAAGGAAAATATCTATGTCAGTGTATCAAAGATTAATCCTTGAATAGTTTTTTTCTTGTTCAACTGAAGAGTTTCTATGTAGCCACGTATGATGGGGCTTAGTAGACTCCTATACATGTTTATTTGAAATTTACTAGACTTCCAAGTAGAGCCAATATGTGCTTCTACTATTTGTCACAAATCTTTCCAGGAGATAGCTGATATAACAGAAAAACGCAGGACTGAAAGGTACCTGGAAAGGAAGATTCAAAAACATTTTAATGCTACCCTTATGTTCACAATGATTTCAATAGCAGCGAAATTAGGCCAAAGAATTTGGTGCTTCAAAATCCCAACCAAATAAGCCTACGCCTTCTGCAATAACACAGAGTACATAACCAAATAATTAAATTACCATTTGTTTCCATTACTGAGAATACATGCTTAGCTGGATCAACGAATCCACAACTTGGAGATTTTTAAATATCAACTTTGGGGTTCCAGTTGAAACTATTTGGCTCTTTCCACAGAATTTGTATATTTTTTCCTTTTATATTTACATGATGCATATTAAATATTACATAAAGCTCACAACACAGAACATGTAATTTAAGTGCCTTTTTGTTCTGTTGTAAAAAATTTTAAAGAGGGCATAACACTTTAGAAGCAACTACTGCACTTGTGTGATGATGTTTACAGTTCATCTTATTTAAACAGTAGTATAAAACCTGTTTTCATACCTAGAAACTGTTGGTGATGTTGACTTTGGGCAATGACAGTTTGTTCAACAGATGTGCCTGTCTGTTGACCACTTCCTGTGAAGCCATCTGCAACTCCATCCACTTTCTGCATAGGCTTATACCTACAAAAATACCAAGTATGAAATTATCCTTTCTGTTTACTTCTTCATAAATAAGATCATCAATCTATACTCACTCTGAGTTCTCCACCTCAAAATAAAACTTAGAGGGAAAGTAACAGAAGAATTTACAAAATTTTATTTATTTTGTAAATAACAGAAGAAACAATTACTAAGGGAAGCTAGAGCAATACAATGCATTACAGAATTCATAAAGGTGATATTACACCACCATTACCAATTTCTTGTGGAATTTACCTTAGGAACAGCATATCATGAGACCGGCTAATTTACACCAAAAGGAATCAAATCTTTCCCTTTCCAAATAGCTTGAATTCCCAATAATAATGTAATTAAAAAATAATGTTTCATTACCTTAAGAAAAAACAACACTACTGACTGAGGATAGTAAAAGACTTCAAATCCAACAGACTTCTCTCATAAGCCTAACAGGCCTGAGAAAGCTACTTGAAAACCTAAACTCTTCACAAGTCAATTCTCAGAATCTTTTATAAAGGGCAAAAACCACAACGATAAAATGGGAATGCTGGTTTGAATAGTCAAGCGCTGTCTCAACAATCAGTCTGACAGGCTGAAGATCATGCCTGTCGCTTCCAACAAGACTGAGAATTTACTCTGTTCCAGGTCTTAATGGTAACATCTTGGAAGCTTTGCACTTTTGAAAAAGAAATGTAGCCACTAGAAAAGAAAATAAGAGACACTCCAGAGCTAATTATAGTGTGTTTTAATGATCACCCAAATTGGAATTGTTGGGCAGACTGTAAAACTCCATGCTAACTTCAGAAATGTGACAAGAAATTCCACTCTTGATGCATTACTTTGAGAAGCAGTTTAATCAGTTGGGAACATTTCATTTTGTTTCCAGTAAACACAAACCAGCATTGTCTCGTGTTTTACTTAAAAGGAAGTAAATTTAAGATGAAAAACATCTGTTCAATATTCTAGGCATTCCTGACATGAATCGAGATGATAGACAATAACAAAAGACAGACAGAAAGTACACTTTTCAACAGAAAGATTCCTGGCCTGATTAACAAATAGTTTTATAACTTTAGGATTTTCAATGCTTAGGAAAAAAGAAGGCAGCTGTGCCTATCCTATCTCTACGACATTTATATCAAGTTTCACTTTCTGTAGTAGTCCAATGTAAAATCCTATGCCTGTTGAAGACGATAGTGAAACTCTAATCAAATTTAATAAAGAATAAAATTTCATCTCTGGTATCATGGCAGCACTGAACTCTTCTGGATGAGCTTGCTATTACTTCATAAATCTACCTGCAGTAGGCAGTTCATCTGGGAAGAATTCTTACCTTCTCTCTCATTACGCATTATAATTACAAATACCAGGCAGAAGATCAACTTCTGGAAATATTTGCAAATCTAAACCTATACTTTAAGATAGTTCCGCTATGTTCTGCAAAATGTTTTTTTCTACTGACCTTCAGCTCCTGAAATAGGATTCAAAATGTTTTGCATGTATAAAAACAACACTCCTCTATGAGTTTTTCAGTTATGCAAAAAAAACCCATTTAGTTAAAGTATAAAAGCCAACTTAATCCTTGGTGCTAGGAATCAGGATTATCCGCCTACTTACTCCACTGTGCTTTATATAAAATAAGCTGGCCAAAATGCTTAATTCTGGCACTGTGACAGGTACAGGAGTTAACCAGTTTCAACAGCATTAGAAAATCACTTGCAAAATGAAAGCAAATAATGAAAAGAAGAAAAAAATTATTTTTCAGGAGCTTCAGTGAAACATAAGCAGACAGTGGTTAACTATTTTAGATCTGCTGTCTTTGGAGGTTTAGACATTGAACAGCTCTCCAGAATTATTTAGTTAAATTTGAGCCATTTTTGGTCCATGGAAAGAATAATTACAGTTTCCTAACTGGTGAGAGTTACAGTTTCTAAAATTATCCAGACTTTTACTCTATTTCCCTATTTTACTCACTAATAATCTATACCTTATTTCATCTTTCACCCTCTTCTTTTCTTTTAAATTACTAGGTACTAGGAGATTGGAAGCAGCAAATAATAACTGATTTACATGAATATTACAGCTTTCTAATGATACTTGACCCAGAAAGGACACCATTTGAATTATATACAGGATAGCATAAACACAGTAAAAGTTTGCAAAGTCTTTAGTTAACAACAGAAATTTTTTCAATTTGTACAAAGCTATGAAAATAAAAAAACCCAAACCTTAAACCACTGAAATCAGAACATGGACTCAGGTAATTTGGAAATGACACTGAATGATACGCTGGTCTCACTTTGCACTTAATTTAGAATACAACTTCATTGACTGCCATAGTTTACGACATAACTTCATTGACAGAAACTTCCTCTCTCACAGCAGAACAGATTAGTAACTTCCTGACTAAAATGCATGTGCAGCAAACAATCCATATTCATTAATAAGATAAAGCAGAAACGGAAAGTATAAAAAAATGCCTGCTTGGTTTGAAATCCACATAGGAAATTGGTAGGGAAAAGAAACAAGCTGAAAACTATCAAAACTATAAGAAGCCAAAATGGATCGACTACAGCACAAGACAGACAAAAAACAGATAGCAGCTTTTTCAGTTAAATTTTCTGCAGATTTTGTTGTTTGCTTGTACTGTTGCCATGCTGCCAGTATTTGCATTTTACTCAATGTCTTAGAATTCAGTATTTTTCTGAAAAATCCAACTTTTGCTGTTATGCAATTTATAATATTCTCTCTTTTGCTTAAAAACTAAGGTTTCTATCCTTCTGGCTTGCTAAAAGCAAACTGTAGGAGTTCTAGAAAAACAGAACTAAGCTCTAAGAATTCAATTCTGTTTTATTTTTATTTAAACCTATTATTGTGATTTATGACTAGGAGTTCACTGATGTCTGTGAGTAGTGAGTTAATATACCAAACTATGTAACAAAATGGTGACCTTATGCATAACAATGTGTAAAGTATGTTAAAGCATTTTACTACTGTATGCAAACAAAATGTTGCCATTGATACTACTAGGGGGAAAAAATCAGCTTTTAAAATTAGCAGAAAGCAAAAGTTAATTCAAACAGCTTGCAACACCGCAGGCAACACGTATTAAAACTGTTAATGACAGGAAAATTGAAGAAACTCAAATGCTTTAAAAAACTGTAGAAGATGCAAAACCTGCAAGTAACAAAGAAATACCTGAGAAGTATTTGGATGCTATCAGAGAGTTTTGGTGTGTAGACCAGGTTTGTACAAGCTGCTTTCTAGTGTTTGAATAAAATAAAAATACTTCCAAGTATACTGTTGCACATACATCATAAAGCCTCAAAAATAATGTGGAGGCTGTATTTCAATAAAAGCATAGTTATCTGAAATAAAATACAGTAAAACTGTAAAGACATTTAAGGAATGCAAATTTCATGTGTGTGCTTTAAAAGCATCTCTCCTCAGTGCAATAAGCGTTGTTGAGATAGGCCTAATCTAGAAGCCTTAGTAGAACTTCCTGTTTTTTTAAGCCACAATCGCCTCAGCACCTTAACCATACTATACACAAAATATCTGTGCTTGTTCAAAAGAACGACTGTGATCTTTTTCTGAACTGCTTCATTAGGAAGTTGTTTAGTAGTTTATCATATAAGTTCTCTTATTATCATTTTAGGATATTGTGTCTTACCAAACCTGTAGCCCGCTTTTACCAATGTCAGTATTTGTTGGACTATGATATCTTGCCCTCTATCTTCAAAAAGAATACTACTATAAAAATGCATAATTTCTCTGTTGTCCATAAACACAATGCTTTTTAAGCCCCTTTTAAAAAGATCTATAAATACTTGATGCTTTGAACTCACAGTGGCTTGGTTTAAAGGCAATGTTTGAGTGAACAGTAAATCCCAGAAAAATGAGAATACAGGAAAGAGAACGGTAGAAAAATACAGACTCTTTTCTATGTAAAATAAATACACAGGGACAACAACATCTATAGCAAGCACCTATTAATGATTTCTGGTTAGAACAATAATATATGTGCTAGCTAAATGTTATAATGTATAGTAGACAACAATAGTTACTGTATTTATTAAAAAAAAAACAAACAACCTTAGCTGAATGTTCAGCTCCCATAAATGAAAGCAAAAAGGTATAATCGTTGTGTGCAAGAACTGAAAGACATATTTGAAATTAATTTGGAAAGCTGGAGGTTTACTTCTGTAAATAGAATTTAAAACATACATTGTTATGAATGCCCTAAAGAAAAGTCAAGCATACTCGTATCAATTTCCCTAGACTAAGCGATAAAGATAACTCAGCTTCTGAGCCACAAGCTTCTACTCATGAAGAGCTAAATAAAAACAGGCTAAAAATGGAACTTGACTTTAGGAATTGTATCTCTGATACATTTCCCTTAAATGGTCTGACAACGAATGCTTATGGGAAAGAGATTTCATACTAAGTTTGTACTTTGAAGTGGCAGATGTTTAGTGCCAGACTTAAAACTGTGCAAATATTTTTGGCATAATGTTTGGGTTGGGTATTACTTTATTTCTTCCTAGCAATCTTTGTCTGATGTCCGTGCACTGTTAGTCAGGCCTGCATTTGATCTAGAACTGATGGACAATATAAACATTTAAATAACCTGTTTTTTCCTACCCTGGAAAACATCTAGGAGCAGGACAACAGAGGCAAGCCAGGCCTTCCCTTGCAAGTCTGACCCATACACCAGGTCCAGCTGAAAGGCAGGGTGTTAGCTATTATCTTCCAGCCAAAACTAGTCGTTAACTGCATTTCTTCAGTTCAAGGGTGCTTTAAATCTCTTTAAAGAGATTTAAACCACAATGTGGTTGTGGCTGCCAAACAACTGTATCAGCTGGAAGACAGGACTGTTAGCATCTGTGATCTGTAGTTACTTTATTCTTAATTCTTACTGGAACAAAGAAAAGAGTACTCCCACAGCTCACATTGATCACAACCAAGACTAAGCAACTAACAGCATTACGTTCCATCTGAAATTTATGTCTGACAAATCTCAGACCCTTGAGTTCAAGCCCAGAATAAACTCTGAACATGAACATACAAAAGCACTTCTGGATATTGGAGTTATGCCAATAGATAAGGTGCATGACCGTCAAATTTAGAAAAGGAATGAAGAAAAATGACCCATAGCATACATTCAGTCTACAGTCTTTCCAAAAAAGACTAGAAGTGTTTATCCAATTAGACGTGCCTAATGGAGGTGGTAGAATTGGTATAACTACACAGAAAAAGCATATTGACTGCAATTCACTACTGATTTAAAGGACATAAGAAACATTAGAAATACTAATAAACCTAGAGGAAGAGCAATGTTACCCCAGTCATGCAAATGATAATATTCAGTCCTTTATCTCTTAATCAATCCTGCTAGAATTCTTCAACACTACTGTTAACTATGCATGTTAACTATACTGTTAACTAAGCATGTTCCGTAAATGTGGAAGAAAACTTACTTTAAAAATACAAGCTTATTTTTTAAATTGTGCAATGAAAGTTTTAAGTCAAGCCATTTTTATATTTAGCATTTATTTTTTCCCAAAACCCTAGCTTCTGAGGGCTACAAAACACAAGCATATCTCAGTGTCTATTAAAATTATTCAAGCAGATTATACAGTAATTTTTATTTCAAGAATGTGGAATAAAGCTTGACATACCTTCAAAGACTACCCTAAAATTAAAAAGTACGGCTACAAAGAGTGGTGAATAGATGAAAGCTCATGATTGTTGCATACTAGCATTGGCTTTAATGAAGTAAACAGGCTAGACTGTGGAGTAATTTAATATATTTGTTAAATCTTTTTCTAAAATGACTATTGTAATCATCACATTCCAATGAGACAAAAATGTTCTGGAATCATCACATTTGGCTTTAAAAATCCCTGTTTCTAGTAAAAATTTTTACAGTTTTCTAGTATAGGTCAGTATGAATAAGTAACTTATAGTGGCTCACAAGTTTCCATTTTTCAATGAAAATTTCCTATATTTTGTTGGATAAACACTTTCATTCTGAAAATTTCTATATCCTAGTCAATATTGCTAGCATGATTGATGGTATGCAAAGCAGAGACAATATACGTATTTCACAGTGCAACTGTCAACGTCTGGCTAGCTCCTTGATCTCTGCATGATATCTGGGATACTGGGATTTTGGAAAGACAGAAGATATTTTACTGAGATCTGTCTACCCTGAACTAAGAGATTGTCAAGATTTAGGCTGGGCTGGCCACTAAATGAATGACAGATTCTCTCTGTTAGGCCCTATTCCCAGAAGAGAAGGAAGACAGAATAAGTAAGACAGAAAAAAACTAAAACAGCTTTAACAGAATATGAACAATAATTAAAAAAAATATTAATAAGACAATAATGAAATCTATACAAACACATAAAAACCATGTTGAGCTCCCAGGATGATGTTGCCAGCAGACACTGAGAAAATCCAAGACTGGACCCAGAAGCAGATGGGAAATGGATTCAGGAACACACGGACCAGGATCAGAGGCAGAAGAACCGACAGAGTTCTCCTCGATGCTGGCTATTGAAAAAAAGAGGCTGACTCCTTGGATCCCTCAGCTTTTATACTTCGTATGAGGCAGATGGGATGGAATGCCCCATTGATCAGTTCTGGGTCACCTGTCCTGTCCACTCCTCCGTGCAGGTGGGACCCCCTACGCTCTCTCAATTCCAACCCTCCAACATGGCACATTACAAAGTTAGCTGACCTTGGGCGTAACAGCAATAAGTATAAGCAAGAGCCTCTCTGCATGCTGTTCCTTAGTATTAACTATAGACATCAGGCCTTCTCACTATGGAACCAGACACTGTCTGAAGAGTATGCCCTTTATTTCAGAGAGCATATTCAGTTAGAAGAGACTTAACTGAAAAGTAAAATTACTAAAAAGAAATTCTATTTTATTCTATCTCAAACCAGGACAGGGATGAACAAAAATCCTCAGAACTACTTTGTATAAATAGTACACCAGTAGGACTATGTGAACAATGCTTCCATTTCTAGGGTACCTAACTGGACATCACAAGGTTTCAGAAGTGTAAAGAGATCAGCCTGTCTTTTGTCTTAAAAGACAAGAAGTAATGCAAGTTCCTGAGCAAAGAGATAAAGCTGCATCTAGGAAGGTATATTGGGACAGCTGCTTTTAAGGATTTAATAACAAAGCCATTGTTATTATTAAGATACAACAACATGGAGGTCTTTTCTGCAATTAGTATTGCAGATAGGTGGTAGAGGCTTCCACTTCTTTTCCTAGTCTCTGTCTTACTGCTAGTCTTAATTGAAGATAATACATAACCAACTTTTCTACTACAGCACAGTATTTTTCATGTAACAGTTGCCTACTCAGCGTAATTACCCAGTGCCTTGTAGATCCCACCCTTCATCAATATCTTTACAGATTCTCGAAGCACAGCTTAAGATTGGTATGGATTGAGTATGAATGGGACAGTGCTTGTGTGTGTATGTGCGTGCACACGTGGGTGAGCTTGAGTCGGTAAAATTAGCTTGCTTAGAGGTTCTGTAAATACCTATCTCCTTTTGTTACCATGTAATCCTGTGATGATTTTTTGGAGAAGAATTTCCTATATGATCATATTGGGAGACATCTCATGCTTCTATATTATGCCCAGCACAAGATATTTAAGATCACATATCACAGAATCATAGAATGGTTTGGGTTGGAAGGGACCTTAAAGATCATCTAGTTCCAAGCCCACTGCCGTGGCGGACAGCTTCCACCAGATCAGGTTACTCAAAGCCCCAGCCAACCTGGCTTTGAACACTTCCAGGGATGGGGCATCCACAATTTCTCTGGGCAACGTGTTGCAGTGTCTAACTACACTCACAGTAAAGAATTTATTCCTAATATCTAATCTAAGTCTACCCTCTGTCAGTTTAAAGCCATTACCCCTTGTCCTGTCACTACACTTCCTGACAAAGAGTCCCTCTCCATCTTTCCTGTAGGCCCCCTTTATGTACTGGAAGGCTGCAATAAGGTCTCCCTGGAGTCTTCTCTTCTCCAGACTGAACAACCCCAACTCTCTCCGCCTGTCCTCNACGAGAGGTACTCCAGCCCTCTGATCATCTTCGTGGCCCTCCTCTGGACTCACTCCAACAGGTCCATGTCCTTCTTATGTTGGGGGCCCTAGAGCTGGACACAGTACTGCAGGTGGTGTCTCACCAGAGTGGAGCAGTGGGGCAGAATCACCTCCCTCAACCTGCTGGCCATGCTTCTTCTGATGCAGCCCAGGATACAGTTGGCTTTCTGGGCTGCAAGCACACATTGCAGGCTCATGTTGCACTTTTCATCCACCAGTATCCTTTTCCTCAGGGCTGCTCTCAATCCATTCTCCATCCAGCCTGTGCTTGGGATTGCTGTGACCCATATGCAGTACCTTGCACTTGGCCTTGTTGAATCTCATGAGGTTTGCACGGGCCCACCTCTCAAGCCTGTCCAGGTCCCTCTGGATGGCATCCCTGCCCTCCAGCATGTCGACTGCACCACACAGCTTGGTGTTATAAGCAAACCTGCTGAGTGTACACTCAATCCCACTGTCCATGTCAACAACGAAGACGCTAAACAGCACTGATCCCGATACGAACCCCTGAGGAATGCCACTCATAACTGATCTCCATTTGGACATCAAGTTTTTGACCACAACTCTTTGAGTGTGACCATCCAGCCAATTTCTTATGCACTGAGTGGTCCATCCATCAAATCCACGTCTCTCCAATATAGAGACAAGGACATTGTGCAGGACAGTGTCAAATGCTTTGCACGAATCCAGATAGATGATGTCAGTTGCTCTTCCCTTATCCACCAATGCTGTAACCCTATCACAGAAGGCCAGCAAATTTGTTAAGCATGGCTTGCCTTTAGTGAAGCTGTCACCAGCACAGAAATGAGACTGACTGACCAGTAGTTCCCTGGGTCTTCCTTTTTCCCTTTTTGAAATTGGGGTTCATGTTTCCTGTTTTCCAATCAGCAGGAACTTCACCGGATTGCCATTTCTCAAATATGATGGATAGCGGCTTAGCAACTTCATGCACCAGTTCCCTCAGGACCTGTGGATGTATCTCATCAGGTCCGATGGATTTATGCACCTTCAGGTTCCTCAGACTGTCTTGAATCTGATCTTCTCTGACAGTGGGTGGTACCTCACTCTCCCAGTCCCAGTCCTCAGTCCCAGTCTCCCTTATCTTACCATGAATATGTATTTAGTGCTGTGACTACTTCTGGAATCAATAGTAAAATAATTTCAGATTAAAGTAATACCCATGTTTGAAGTTTGAAGTTGTGTTTTCCATATCCCGGTTGTGTCCAAGGCTACAAAATATGCTTAGTAAACTACACCAAACTGTTCATTCAATTGGATTTTTTGAGGGGTAACAGCTCTAAAGATGTCTTGCTTGATATGTTGCTCTTCTACCTATGAATTTCATGAAATTACACATCTTAGACATCTCACTTTAGGGTAATATGGAAGGCTAGCAACATCAGTCAAATAAAAATTAATTTCAAAGAAATGTACTGATATCAATTTTTTTTCCTAAAATTTTCTGTTGAAGATAGTTTTTCATATGCATATTCACACCTTCTTTCACCACCAGCATAGCCCAGTAACTGTGCCACAGCTTTCAAAAACTTCTGAGCTTTCCCTGGATCCTCAGGAAAAAAGAGATGCTGAGGGAAAATACTGAAATCAACTTACAGACAAACCATTATGGTCACATTAATTCTTCTCAGGGAGAGAAAATAAATACCAAACTGAATTTAATCAAAAGCTCTCTTATAAGAAGCTTATATGTAAAATAATACAGTAATGAAAACAAACAATGAAATTTGAAATTCAAGCTCTTACTGCTTTTCCTCAGCTTATGGGATAAGAACTCAAGATGGTTAAGAACAGTCTGTTTATATCGTATCTCACTTCATTATTACTACTTTTTGCAAATTTGTGACAATTTCTAGGTAACTATTCTTTCATGTTGACCGATAGCCTAACTTCAGTGACGTCAACTAGATATCTAGCAAACTTTTATTTTTCACAGCAGGGAAGCTGAACAAAAGTTGCATTAGAATTTCAACTTTTCCACGTAAAGTAAAAGCTTTATGAACTAGAAATACCAATGAGTACTCATCTTCACTTCACACTTTACCTCTGTTTCTGCTGCATGGGCTGTTGTCTCATAGCCATATATTGCATGTCCTCTTGTAGTCGATTAAGAGGAGAGTCTGGCTTGACACGAATCCCATAGTAATGATATTTGGAGTTCCCCCTTCATGAAAGGGCAAGAATTAAAAGAACAGTATCACTAGTTTTATGCATCTACATTACATTTATTTTATAATTCACATTGACTGGAAAATAATACCCATGAATAAGGCCTGACTCTCCTGTCATACCTGTTTTACATGGGTGTCATTTTATCACCTTTGGGAAATTAATTCATTCTCTTAAACAAGTATTATCCAGCATTTTAACTTGTAAGCCACTTGAATAAGAGAAATAATATGCAAATAAACACAACTTATCTAGTTATGGAGAAACACAGTTCTTAGCAATTTCCAAACAAGTTACATTTTATTTGTACTGATAAAAACCTGCAGTGTATTTATCAAAATGTAAACACATAAACAGTCAAAACCAGGAGAAGTAGAAGTGTAATAACATTTGGAAAAGCATAAAACTTTAAGAGACAACTGACAGAAAACCACTGTAATATTTAAATACAGGTTTTATTTACTTTTTGACTAGCAGACAAGTTTCTTACTCATCATTACTAGTTGTGTTTTCTATTATAGTTCAGCATTTCATTAACACAAACCTAGTTCCAAGTCTTCTGGTCCGTAATCCCATGAAGATTGACCGTATGAGTTTTCCAAAGGAGGCAGCATTGACTGGATCCAACTTGTGTTCCTGACAGTGTCGTAGGTAATGGTTGTAAAGGGTACTTCTTGGAAGGCTCACTCCTTCTGCAGTTTCATAGTTGTCTAAAAGCCATTGAAGCTATATCACATACAAAACAGAAAAAAAAACAACCATTATTACTTTATTAAAAATATCTTAGCCATACAAAATTAATTTATGACAGGTCTGAAACCACTCTTCAGGTCTATCAAAGAGTTACTTCCTTCTTCAGAGATTCCTTAAATGCTAGCTGTACCATAGTTCTTTAAGATCTTCAGAATCACCAGGAAATAGCAGAACTCATTGCACTTGTGACCTCAGATAAGTGTCCACTTCTTAAAATATTTTTGATTCAGTACCACACACCAATACTTGATAAAGGTATCTATGCTTGGGAGACAAATTGTTAGTACTGTAAAGAAATAATGTGATCATGAATGTATTTCACATAAATTGCAGAAAACAAACTCCTTGGATTAACAATAGTTAATTAATGTATTTGTAAACTTGGAATATTATACTGTCTTTCTTTACCCAATGTTAAAAAAACATTACGACACTTAACCAAATAGGATATTTTTTACTCTCAGATACACAAAAGAAAAAAGCTATTGCATGTAAGTCAAAGAGCAACTTAGCATTGCAAATAATTGGTACATCTATAAAGCATTACAGGCACAATGCCTTTCAGTTGTAGCCTTTTTGCCTTTGACTTCCAGGAGGAACAGAATGAGATTCTTGGAAGAGTATTAATCTTTTCATGTAATTGTGGTAGATAGGTAATTTTAGACACATGCAAGAAAAAACTTCTTATGTAACATCATTGGATTTTACAAGTAGTGCGCACTCATGAAACACCTCTAGCTGTTACTATACAAAAAAATATAAAAAAGTAAAAAGGACAATTTAATACTCCTAGATTTAACATTATAGGAATGACAAAATTGGTCAAAAATAATAAAGGTTGAGGATGCATTTAAATTCCACTGTTTTAGTTTTTTCAATATGCTAACATTTTCCTTATCTTTCCCCAGTACTTGCCATGGTTTCAGTTCCCTGCAATTGTCCTTTTGATACAGCTTGAATGATTCACAAATTTAATTTTCTGTTTGAATTTTATTTTTCTGTTTTCCTAAGTACTTAAACCAAAGTAGTACAGTGTGAATATTCAAGCTTGCCGGGTTAAAGATACCTTACCAAAACCCTGGATTTAATTTGATTATCCAGTGAAAATGCAAACTGAGGATGTTGTGTCTTCAAGACTTGCTACAAACTTTTACTCTGATGAGCTAGATATTCACACAAATGTGTAATAATTTTCAATTTAGTCCAGCAAAGCAGTAACTAGTATAACCAAAACACAAATTATTAAGCAACAATAAATACATGGTCTATGTGTTATTTATTCCTTTGCAGAATTACTTCTCTTAGAGCAGTACACAAATTCTGTTCCATTGATGTTCAGTGTAACTTATCATGCAAAGAACGTGAATATTCTAGTGTGCAATAGCCATTAAATATTTCGGTCCTGACCTTTCCTTTATCACAAAACTGTTATGTACTAAAGTACAGATGATAACATACATTGAATTTATAGCTATGTTTTAGTCACAGTGAGAAATTTACCAATACAAATGCAAAAGCATTACTACAAAATTTACACCATTTCCATATTTGCTTTTTATTGAAATCATGCCCGTAACTTTTCCACATTTCTTAAACATAAGCTCTAGAAAAATATACAGAAGTAAGATGTAAATGCTTCCAAGACATAAAATTTTTAGCTCAGTTTGCAGGTAATTTTGCATTCAAATAGACAAAATGAAGTACAGTTCATTGTATTTCTATCAGTTATTGTATCATTATTTTGAAAGTCTTAACATTCACAAGTGCTTCTAAATTGAGCATTTGTCATTTTGAAATAAAGCCGAAGAAAAAGTATAATTGTAAACATTAACTTTTATATGAACGTATTAAACTCATTTCACTAATGACCTGACACAAGCCTGTTTGGGCTTAGAAACAAATGTAATTATATCTTTTAACTGTTGCATTTTATCTACATTTGAATTCTATTATTAAATATATATTTATATTATATACATTTACATAACATTTGTCACATATTATTAACTCTATAATTTAATCAGAACAGATACAGAATGTGAAGTATTTCTGTTTTCCCCAAAAGTAAAAACTTTGTCAATCCCAAAAGACTGACAAACAAAAAATAATTATTTTCCAATTAAGTTCTGTATGTAGCATTAAAGATATTTTCCTCCAGACGGCTTCTAACCTATTATGAATCACTTTAAGTGCACTTCACTAACGATACGAATTTCTAACAAATGTTACTTCAACTATAACTTCCATTCTTCAACACAAAAAAAAAAGAAATCAAAAGATAAGTACAATATAACAACTTTTGCTCCTCCATGGAGTTGCTTAGTAGCAAAGGCCTGAAGTCATTACTTGCTAGATTATAGGCTGGAAGAAAAAGTGCAGTTAATATATAATTTTAAAAGTAAAATTATCTCAAAACATCATAGAACTATTGTGAACAACTTTATTATTTTTTTTGTCCTACCAAAATGAAATGTAATTCTAAAACTGAGCTGTTCAGGTTTGAATCCTGGCTTTTTAATTGGTAGTACTGACCATACTGTACAGGTAAGGTGGGTAAAGGTATGAAATATTTACGGACTCAGACCTGTTAAATTGACTGTGACTCCAATTAAGCTGCAATGT
>VZSZ01000462.1:118830-141288 GCA_013398815.1 Ibidorhyncha struthersii | reverse complement strand
AATAAGCATACATTAATTTAGAAAAAAAAAAAAAAAAATCCTAGAAAACCCCACAGCGGTATCATAGGGCAAAAATCCCAACCCCAATCCTAGTATTTTCCCACAAATTAATGTAGCATCTGCAAAATGAAAGTTAAACACACAATTTAGAATTCTATTTTAAAACCTATTAAACCCAATTATTTCAATAAATGCCAAAACAAACCATTAGAAGTCAAAATGAAGAACCGTTTTAAAAGACAAAGGCTAAACCCATACTTAAACTTTCTCCATACTGTCCTTGCTTCAGTTTAAAGACAATAAGCAGTGCTTTAAAAATGGGAAAAACAGTCAGTGGGTTTGATCTAGATTGTTAACGTCTTCCAAAATGACCAAAGCTAGGACAGACTGATTGCCACAAAAATATGTACAGTGATCTTCCCCCCTACCCCAAATCAAAGATATATCCCTATCAGTGTAATTTTGAAAAAGTCTTCACAGTCAAGAAAGAAACATGATAAGACTTAACAGCTGGATAAGAATCTTATTGTTAGGAACACATTGTGACCAGTGCATAGCAGCAGGAATGAGTGGAACATAGTTTACTGGGGCACAGCAGCTTATCTTGCAATTCTTCTTGGTTTAAGACTAAGATTCTGGACTTCATAATAGGATTAAACACAAACTTACCAATACTTCAAGTGTTCCAAGTCTTAACATAAATTTCTGACACTTTGCCAAAAAAAGTTATGATCCCTTTAAAAATGTCATTTAAATAATAATTTTGATACTATCTAATAGTATCTATAATTATTAAAAAATTATTTTGATACTGTCTTATCTTCAAAACAATTATTTTGTAAACAACCAAGGTGGATCTAAAAGTATTTCTGTATAACACTTTGTATAACTTCTTGTAACACGATTTCCCTCTTTCAGTTCTGGCATTTTCTTAAGAAAAAAAAAGTTTGCTTAAAATTTCCACAAAACAGTTCTAGTTTTGACTTTGACATAACCAGACCCATACAGAAAAAATTCAAAACCTAAACCCAAACCTGCTAAAACACCGATTTTTAATTTGATTTCTGAGGGACAGCCTCTACCACAATATTCTTACATTAAGACCACAGACCAAACTTAAATTTCTTCTGTAAAACAATAAAGGAATTTGAGTTTATACAATTAGTAAAGCTAAGAAGGAAAAAAAGGTAAGATTAATACAAACTAATCGACACGGCAAAAATACAAAACACAAAACCACAAATACCAACAGAAAAAAATACATTTCAAGAAAGACTAGCAACTTACAAAGCAATATTATTATTTATATAATAAGTTTAAAATCAACTTTGGGCTTTTTTCCTTTATTTTAAAGTTACATATATTATACATTTATCACTATATTTGGCAATCATGTTTTTACCCAAATCTTAAGTGTAGGATTTGCAGAGTAAGAACAAAGCAAAAGGCAACTGAATAAGACATTTTTGTGAACTCCAAATTAAGGTAATACTTCCATTTTTTTTCCAGGTTATCATAAGGATTTTTAGGATTTTTAAGTAAGTCATTTCATAATAAACTCTCTGTTCAGAATAAATGAAGAAACACCTAAAAACATTCTAAAGACATTATTTAGGCATGCTGTTTCTTTCTTCTCTTCCTCTTCACATGCCCCCAGTTTAACACAGGGTACACAGACTTTGCATCATAGACAACTTTATTTAAAATTTCAAAAGCCAGCTAACTTAGAATTATTTGAACTTTATCTTGACATTTACACTATAATCCTCAAAACAGTAAAATGTATTAACTTGTCTTAACACAGATGTAGAGCATAGGAAACAGGTAACACTGCAATATACCATAAAGACATTTCATCTGACAAAATAAAGCCATGGGAGATGTAGTAGAAGATTACAAGCAACTGAGATGAGAAGAGCAAAAAGTAGTAATAAAATAAACCAAACACTGAGAGGCAGGCTAAGCATGCAGAACAAGCAAGAGAGAGTGTATGTGAAGAAGAGACAACTTACATGGCTGTTGAGAAGAGAGCTTCTGTGAGTGGACAGACCATCAGACTTTTGCAGTGTCTCAATCGCCATTTCAATCTGATAATAGATGTCATTAAAAAAAAGGACTCAAGACGAGATAGTAAAAAAGCCTGATCAGAGAAGTTTTGACAGATTGCTTACAGATCAACAGATATGCCTGCTTTATTCCTGGCTAGGGCATATGTGTTACTAAAAGGCCTATTCCAGAGTCCCAGTGAACACAAAGCTCGCTAATGAAGTCAGAAAGGCATTTTGTTTGCACATATATTGCAGGATCACAGCCTCAAAGTCCATTTTACCTTCAAACCTGCTCAGGAAATTAAATGAGTAGAATTACTGGTGAGCTGCAATCAAACAAAAATAATCCTGATTGAAGAAAAAGTCAATACTTACAAAAAAATAATCCCTAAACATAATTTTAAGAAAGGCCTCCATATGTTTTCCCTCCAACTATATCAAAGAGATATGCACAGCTTGCAATAAGATTTGAATTAGAAACAAAACTGCAGCTCTCTAGAATCAAATCCCAAACCCAAACAATGCAATAGGTTTTCCACCATTAGCTTCACTGGGACAGAACATCACCCTTACTGCTGCCAGCACTCTTTGAATATCCCCAGCTGTCAAAGTAAGTGGAAAGTCAGGAGTTATACAGACTGTAGGATCCATCCTTTGGAAAAGCAGATTTGTTGACAATAATTTTGCCTTTTAAAAGGAAAAGAAAACACAGCACTACTAAAATACAAAGTAGCATTTCTACAAATGAAAACGTACACTCTCACGTGCATTCCCATTCTTTTCTTTTTCAGTATCAATGGATATTTTGATCAGTTCAATAACAGCAGCATTAAAAAATAAATTAGAACCTAAATGTAATTTAACTGGAGAGCTAGAAGAGCAAAAACAATAAAAATGACAGGGACAATGGGCTGTGCAGTAAGAAAAGGCATGCAATTAATTAGCTACATTAAATGGCCAAAATGAAAGCAATGAAAACCACCACTTATACTTTTAAAAACACTCATCATTCTCCATGTAGCCATTTTTTAATGAGCCCTCCCTATCCTACTTCAAATATCACAGAACTATCCATAACTTCAGTGGCATGAATTATCAATATTCGCTGAATTCACCCTCTGTATAGTAGTAACTAAAAAATAGTACAGTTGATACTTGAATTTACGGTACATATAAAATTAGCTTCTCTTTTTTATAGGGTAACTTTCAAGTATTTTATTGTAGTAACTGCGAGGAATCACTTCTTTTTCTTACAACTGTTTAATATCATCTATACCAGCCTTTTTGTAAAAAGGACATTATTTAAAACATGCAATTACTATGTAAGAAAACATACTCTTACATGTCAGTAATGTTTTTTTAATATACTGCTTTCTTCTTGCTTCAGTGGAAAATACTATGAGGTCAAAGTATTCAATCACACCAGAAAGATCAAATTTTAAAAGCATGTTCCATGATAAAAACAACAAGCTTAAAACACCATCATGGTAAGGTCAACTTACTATATACTGTAGTCATAGAATTTCCCTTCTTAACATAATGCTACAATCAAACAATGAAGACAGTAGACACATTTAAATCCTAATTCTGAACCTTAGGTTACAAGTTCCACAGTGCTTAGTCCACAGCAGCACTACAGCACTGAAGGTACACCCCTGCTGTGCATTCCCACTACTGCACTACTCTAATTTTACTGCTGCAACTTGTGGCCTTGTTTGTACAGAGAACCAATCTGTTAAAAAGTAATACTAATTGCACTTAAAAAGAAACGTGGCATTACAGATAACACTGATTCCTCGCTACCATATTGCTCAAATGCCTTTTGGCACTATGCAACGAGCCAAACAAAGGAACTTTCCTTTTTTTGTCATCTGGGGGATTTTTCTTGCCAGAGTTTCTTTTAGAAGTAGATTTCAGCAGTATGGCCATTGAAGACAATGTATCTGCATTCACTTTTACTACACAGCATAAGCCAAGCAGTGTTGGTCACCACTAAAACATGCTAATCGCTTCACCAAGCTCAGAAAGATACGTGATCTATATTTAAAATGAATCTTCATCATATTCTACTAGGGCAAGCTTCTCAAAAGAAATTGTTCTTATTACTAATTATTTCATTAATTATTCTAGTCTAAATTTTGTTAAAATTAACTTTCGGCTTTATCTGACAGATACATACCTTTATAATGACAGAAACCTTCTTCCTATGTAGCCTATACAATCACTTCTTACTATTTTTGATCATAAAATATGTTTGATTTGAAGACAGGTTTTCTAGCCATTAAATCATTCATCTTGCCCTTTCTGAAAATTTCCAGCTACTTCTTGTTTTCCTCTATTGATGTTCCTCAGGGCTCAATTCTAGGGACAGCTCTGTTCAATATTTTTTATCAATGATCTGCGTGCAGAAGTTGAATGCTCCTTTAGCAAGTCTGTGGATGATACCAAGCTGGGAGGTGCTGTTGACTTTCTTGAGGGATGAGAAGCCTTGCAGAGGGATCTGGAGAGACTGGAGCACTGGGCAATCATCAGTGACATGAAAGCGACAAGCTGAAATGCCGTTTTCTGCACCTAGGATGGAGTAATGCCAGGCACAAGTATAAATTGGGAGAGGAGCGGCTGGAGAGCAGCCCTGCGGAAAGGGACCTATCTGGGGGTGCTGGTTGATGGCAGGCTCAATATGAGCCAGCAGCACGTCCTGGCAGCCAAGAGGGCAAACCCCACCCTGGGGTGCATCAAACACAGCATCAACAGCCAGACAAGAAAGGGGATCATCCTGCTGTATTCAGCATTGGTGCGGCCTCACTATGAGGAGTGGCTAAGGACTTTGGGCTTGTCTAGTTTGGAGGAAAAGAAGCTGAGGGGTGACTTCATTGCTCTCTACAGGTTCCTGAGGAGGGGAAATGGAGAGGGAGATGCTGATCTCGTCTCCTGGGATCCAGCGACAGGACGTGTAGAAATGGTTCAAAGCTGCACCAGGGAAGGTTTAGACTGGATACGAGGAAGCATTTCTTTACCGAGAAGGTGGTGAAGCACTGGAACAGGCTTCCTGGAGAGGTGGTCAATTCCCAAAGCCTGTCAGTATTTAAGAGGCATTTGGGCAATGCCCTTAATAACATGCTTTAGCTTCTGGTCAGCTCTGAAGTGGTCAGGCAGTTGGGCTACGTGATCGCCGAAGGTCCCTTCCAACTGAAATACTCTATTCTATTCTCCTATTCCAAGCTTTTGGGTTTTCAACATGATCTATGTGACACAGAGTACCATGTGTATAAGGAGCAAGAGCTACCCACGTAAAAAGTTGTTTACGTGAAGGATCTGTTCCTTCAAGCTTTTAAGTTCTAAGTTTTGGCCAAGGACTTTTATTTTGGTTCTAGAAAAACTGAACATAATTTTATCACTATTCAAAACAGCATTTAAGCACATACGCAGATTAATTACATAGGTAATGCAGTGGTTTTTATTACATTTAGTGGAAAGAAAATGAAAATAATTTTAACATTTAAAATTATATTCTGCATAAATACAAAAGGAAGACTGATAGCCTTGCATTTTTAGCAATAAGCAGTGAGAGATTCTACACACAGCTAACTATGTATACATCTGAGAGGCAAAATGACAACACGAATTACACATTCATTTGAATATGTGATCAGTCATACATTTCTCCAATTCTTCTCTTAACAAGACTAAAACCATTACTTATTAAAAAGTTCTGACTGATAACTGAAATGTACACTGTCACTTGCAACCTGTTGTAGGTGACCCTGCTCTGGCGGGGGGGTTGGACTAGATGATCTCCAGAGGTCCCTTCCAACCCTGACGATTCTGTGATTCTGTGACTCACACTGCAGCTCCAACCAAACCATGTTAAATGTTACACTACTGGTAGGAATGACAATCAAATTTGTATACTAACATAAACATGGGCACACACTAAATTAGAGCATGATACCTACGAAAACTATGATTCTCCTTCAATTTCCTTTGTTTGCAAACTAAAATACTGCCTTATACTCTGACACAGTGTTAACGACTAAGGGTATTTCCTGGGGGTTAAAAAATTCAACAGTGATCCCAGTTTATGCATCCAGAATCCTACAGTGTTCAGTCTTTATGTGATCTACTGATTTGGAAGTTATTAACTGCTCTTGCTAGTTTATGTCTTACTGTTCATTAACATGTTACTACATAAACATATTACACATAATAGTCTCAGATGCGACAGCACAGACATAGCAAATACCTATCCCAAACCCACTTTGAAAAAACCTGCCTTCCTCTTAGGAAGAAGAAATAGTACTTTTTCCATGATTCAACTAATTAACTAATGATTCAACTAATAAACACAAAGTATTTATAGTAAGTTGTTCTGAGGAGGTCAAGTCATAAAGAAAACAATCCGCAGAAGTTTAAGCCCTGAGGTTTTGCAATTAATCTGGATATCCTACAATTTATTTTTTTATCTGCTTGTGTCTGCAAACCACTCTCCACAACCAGCAGCAAAGCAGGCAACTTTAGGTGGTATCTTAAAATTCAATACATTGTTATTCAAAAAAGATAGCTCCTGTCTCTATCTGCACAGGCACCTCCCATTCACAATGCCTTTTATCCACTTCCAAAGGTTTGCCCTTTTAGGCTTTAAAGGAAGTGAAATCCTAAAGGAGCTTTCATCACATGCTCCATTATGAAGGAATTACTAATTCCTCATATATATACAATAAAGATTAATTTGGTACAGTTAGCTAAGTCCTGGGTACTGGTGAAAACTGTGCTTACCTATAAGGTGTATACACATCATGAATAATCTGAAGCTACAGGATAAATGGACTCCAGGCTTTTGAAAATGTGACAGTGTCACTCTTTTAGGATGCCACAAACATGCATTATTAACGGTAGCTTTCAATTCTGTTTCAGGACAGACTAATTATGTATGTTGTACTGTTTTCTGAAACTTATGCCAGAGGGCTGTGTTAAGCAGACAAGCTTGCCCAGGAAAAAGAAGCTTGAAAATGAAATAGTATTGACCACACCAAGAGAACCTGGGCCTAGCCTTGACAGCTGGAAGAATTAAATTTAAAGGATTTGCATTCCTCACAACAGACAAAGCTATAGCAGCACCTGTAAATAGGTTCTATGAACTTTTGCTCAAGAGAATGAAGCAGTACTATGAAGACAGAAAGATACTTTAAGTCTGTTAGACTGAAAGAAATGGAAATATGCAGAAACAGAAAAACACAAAAAGATGTAAAACAAGTGTGGCATTTTACATATGCTGACCTTAAAAGAATGCTCATAAACCTTAAGCACTTAGAAAAAAAGGGTGGGTTTTTTTTCTTCCTTAAGATTGGTTATTTGTAAATATAACATCCAAGTTTAATATACATAACAGATACTGGTCAAAATACCTGCTGCAAATGCACACCTCCAGTAGTCTGCATGTACATAAGGCGTGCATACTGACTAATGAGTATAATATGTTCTCTAGTGATTACAATAGAATACATGGAGTCAACATAGGGGTAAAAAGCACACCTAACAGCCATAGGTTGGAAAAATAAAAAATGTTTGGATTTTAGGTCAGATTACTTTCTCCTTCCCAAATTTTCAAACGAAACATTGCTGGAAGTTCTCAAATATATGGTCAAACTGACCAATTCACCATCTATCCCCTGGATTATTCAGTTATTTGTATACCTCATGTCTATTACATACATCTTCAAACAGATTCTTTGTGGTTGTTTTCTCCATATTTGGTACAAACACTTAAAGGAAAACAAAAAAAAATCCCTTGTCTAGCTGATTATAAGGACTTCTAGAACACATACATTCCACCTAACATTGAGAATCACATGGAAGCTCATCGGAGTTACTCACACCAGAAAAACAGAATTGAGAAACTACAAGGAAAGTTTAGTTCAGGTTATTATTAAAGCCAAATTTGAAAACATTTATGGCAAGACAGCCTCAGAGAGAGGTAGAGTGGCCATTTTAGAAAAAATGTGTGTTTAATCAGAAATAAAAAAATCCAGTCCTTTAGAAAGGTGATGCCTTGGTGCCATTGATAATCAGACTGCTATGAGAATATCAGTGGCAAGTCACCTAGCATCTTAAGCATTTTCAAATAAAAGGAATTAACAGAAATTCTTCTCACAGATTCAAAGACACCTATTTTTAATATGTTATTAAAAAAAAAAAAAAATTGCATTTCTTACAAGATTCTTTCACCAGTAACTGGAATGCTACATTGGAATATATTGAGTTTCCAACAACACTACATCTTGATTTTTGATACGCAAATACGAGAATAAATATTCAATTGCCAAAACTGGAAAGAACCTATGAAGTGCTACAGGGCTTTTAGGCAGAAAACACATCAAAAGCCAATGACTGAAAACTGAAGTCAGACTGTATCAGAAAAGAAGTAAGGAGCATAGGCAGGTGAAGCCAGAATGCAGACAGAGTGGATGCGGCAGACCTTACTAGGGGTCATTCTCACTTTTCCCCACTTCCCTTGTTCTGTGAAAAGGACACAGTCTCAACTCAAGATATACAGCAAGGCACTCAAAGGGGAAGAGAAAGACAGAAGTTTTTTTGGCCAGACTGATAGACTGAACCCTCTGGAAGAGAGAGGGAGAAGCCATAATGCTCTACAGCTCTGAAAGAGAATCCAAAGCAGGAGGAAAAGTCTTGGAGGCAAGAGGTTTATAAAGGCACAAGATCCTAAAATCCTCTAAACTTCCCACTCCTCCAGTTAATTCTTACCACATAAATGTTTTTTTTAGCAGTAGTAGCGATTAACCATTCTTATGACTCATTTAAAAGAAGAAAAAAAAAATATTATCTGCCTTCTTTTATCTGGAAATGAATGCCTTTATTCATGAAAGATGTCACTGTGCTCAGCTGAAAAAGTCATAAGCAAATGTCTTGCCAGTGTAAGTGGTCAGACCAAACGATCTAACAATCCCTTGTAGCATAAAAATCCGTGCATCTTCAAATTGATCAGAAATGGTTTCCTTTCTGCTAAGATGGATCCAGCTAAATAAAAATTACCAGAAAAGTTGGGGAATGGAGAAAGAAAAACTTCCTCTACCAAGAAAGAGATTAATAAACTAAATCTCATTTCAAACTATTTTCCAAATGATAACCCTTCCACCTTTAATGTACCATTTAAACATTTGTTGCTTTTTGGTCTTAAAAGAATTATACTACTTCCACTAAAATTGTATTATCGGGATATGATATTTACACTGAGCCTTCTTACTTCATCTTGTTGTTCTTCTCCCTCCATTAATTATGACACATTTTGAGTAGGTGCCATCCTTCCTTTAAAATTAAAAGCAAATTTTGCACACTGTGATTAGTACTAGAAATAGTAATTTGTGGTGATACATTACATCCATATTAATTTTTCTTTTATTTTCATGCACATTTAGATTGGCACTGAAATAGGATAGATTTCTGCAACAGCATGAGTGGAGACCTCCTATGTCTGGCGATGACTGATGAATGACAACTGTAATTGCAGATCAGTCATAATACTTGTTAGAAAACAAGACTAATAGATGGGAGCTTCTCACTGGCTGACAAGCATAACAACACATTTATTACTAGAAACTATATTAATTTTTTAACCTTAAGATATTATGAAATATGTTGATTAGATCATCCTGTTTTATCACAGGAATAGTCTTTAAGACATTTACACATGTGAAAAAAATTGAAAGGCAATTCAGATTGCATTACTACCATGGCAATCCCATTTTCTAGTTAGTCTTTTAAATATAGCTGTCCCTTCTTTAATGATAGGTGCCAATAAACCAAACGGATGACTCTCTCATACAGGTTTCAACATTTTGTCAAAATTGTTTTTAACATTTCAAATAGACATCCAGCTAGGGTAAATCATGCCTTGTTCAATGCAATCACAATTTACTCTTGACCAATCCACATATATTCACATGAAAATGGCCATTCTGGAAAGCTGTTTATCTACCTAATATTTTATATAGAAGGTCTAATAATCTGAACGCCTTTCTGTTTTAGTGAAACAATCCTTTTTAGTAAGTAGAGAAGTAGTTTAACAGGCCAGCAAAGGATATAATGGGAAGAAGCAATGAAATAAGTGGAAATAAAATGAGTAAAGAAAATGCTAACACATGTTCTTCAAGCATACTAACACAAACCACTACTGTATATATGTTGCAATAGTTTTCAGAGTGCACATTTCTTAATATTTTGGCTACTAAAATACTGCTATTGCCTGCTATAGCTTAAGCAGGACAGCTTTCTTGTATGAATGTTTGACAGAAATTAAAATGAATGAAATGTTGCAAGCAAAATATTAGCTCTTTATTAAACCTGAAACTCAGAATTACATTAAACCATAATGAAAGTAAAGTGAAGATAGACTTCAAGTATAAAGTCTCTGAGACTCTTTTATTGACTTCTGTATAAATCAAATAGCATACCTGGTAAAAAGTAAATTAGATTTTAAAGTTTCATTTATCTAAGACACAGTTAATAAAATGGACTTATTTTATACATTTGACTTTTAGCCTGAAACTGTTTCATTTGTTTCTTTTAACTTATGCTATACTTATCAGAAATAGATAACATCAATAATACAATTAATTTGCTCGTTACAGAAGGTAATGATTTGATCAGTAAGGGTGAATAACAACAAAACAAATTAAGTTATCAGCTGAAAAGAGTAAAGAGAACTAGTACCTCTATGGCAAAAGTAAAGAGAGCTTGTGACAACCACGTGTTAGTAAGTAAATTCTTATTAATTTCTATATCCTTTGTCTCCATATGAAAATTCTTCAAACTAATTCAAAATTTGGAAATATTTTCTGAGTATTATACTAGCGAACCAGCCTGGATACATGTTAGTTTAATGACTCCAATAAATTCTCTATACAAGAATGAAAAGTTATGATAGTAAAGATCAAATGAGGATCACAAGTGAAACAAGCTCTACCTATCTGAGGTGCAAGCCAAATGAAATATTACTTGATCTATTTTGCATAATTTAATTATGCCCTCTAGTCAAATTAAAACAGACTTGGTGCTTTGTAATTACAGTTTAAACTGAATGTTTTGTGTTTCAATCGACTCTTAAATATTTCAACTGAACCATGCACACCAAGAACCTAAAATTATAAAATCTAAAATCATGTTGTGTCCCACTTCCTTAGCAAGAAATGTACTTCTAATACATTCTAATGTCTCATACTTATGGAACTATACTATACAAAATAAACAGCACCTTAACAAACTCAGGAAACTATTTTAGTGTTAAAAATGCAACTTAATAATTATAATTTAACTAGCAGTATTTTTTCTGTGCTTAAAGGCTAGTTGATACAGCAGTATAGAAGTTACTTGCAGTAACTAAAACAGGGTGTTTTATTGACACGTGAAGCAAAAGACTTGCTGAAGGTGTGAACCTTAGATTTTGTTAAATTTTGGCAAATTTTACTTCTAATTTTGACCAAAAAAAAGTTTTTCATTTGCAAAATATAGCATGGAGTTTTGATATCATGCAAATAATTCTAGGATATCCAACTTCAAAGTAAGTCTACTACTCTTCATTTGTGTTTACTGGATGCATTTAAGCCTCACTTGATTCCACATTCAGTTAAGTATTTCCACTGACTGAATTCCGTTGTCAGTGAACAAAACAAAACTTACAGCACAACATGCAAAACACAAAAATGCATTTGTTCTTAGTTGATTAAGGAGAAAACTAGCATGATCTCTAAAAGAGGCAATATTTGTACTTAATTGTAGAACAATTTAAAACTACTAAGAAAACATAGGAATATCCTTGCCATTTAAGTATTTAAAGAAACATTACTTTTCAAATTTCATTCCATCTAGAAGACTATTCCTTATGCCTATAGAAAACTAGTTGTTTTGCCTATGCTTGGCAATCAAAGTCAGGTGGAAAAATCCACTAAATATATTCCAAATAAGTAAAATGAAATGGTACTTTAAAGGAAAAAAGTCAAGTTAAAGTCTTGATTTTAATTAAATGAATCTGAAAGAGGAGTGTTCCTTTTTTCAGAAACTCTGTTTTTCTATTAAAGTCATGTAAAATACAGGCAAATGTTAATATACAGTCTTTTTTATTTTGTAATTAAAATATAAAATTCTCTGTTGCTAGCTGAAAGCTTCTATTATGTTACTGATATTTACACTGTTCATGAATTATGACTCTATAATTTTTATTCTCAGAAAATAATACTACACAGTTTTTGGATGAAATAATATTTTTTTACATTGTACAAAATGTTTGTATTTATAAATACCAACCACCTTAAGAATCAAAATAAAGAGATTTTATCAGATAGTCTAAATTATCCAATGCTATTGTAAACGTTCATCATAATTTCAAATAGAAGACTATTAGATTTTTACTCATTACATTGGTTCCTAAAAATAAAGTCCCTTAATTTCATTGCCCTTTTGAGTACTAATAAATCTGTATTATTAATGATGCTTTTCCTCCTTTACTGTATTTTTCAAGTCTTCCTACTCTATGTTTCACAATTCTCTTCCCCATTACTTCCAAATCTCTACATCCAGACCAGAACACCCAGAAGAATTAGCTAGAAGTATTCATTAGGGCTATACAGAAAAGCTACACTAGGTATAAACCCATTTTCCTAATTGAAATAAAGGCTGATTGAGTAAGTTCTTAAGGGAAAGTTCTGTGTTTATGTTTAAGTGTCCACAATATTATCTATCACAGTTGTAACAGAATGCATCTTCCCATAGCATTGTAAGACACTTCCACAATGAACTTTTAATCTGGCACAGGCTTTGCAGGCATACCATAGATAACTAAAAAGAAAGTGTTAAAAGGTAGTACCTCAGCATTCTGAACAATTGGAAATATTTTGAAATAAGCTACCGAACCTACTCTAATATCGAGCAAACAAACAGAACAAATGCAGGGAAGTTACAGATCTGTACCTTACATTACTTAACATTAGCATCCAACATAGTTATACTCAACAACACTGTGTTCTTGTTATGTTTTCAGAAAAAGTACAGAATGTTAAAGGAGGTTGTTTTAGTTCCCAACCTGACAAATATTCAGCTTAGAAAAACTATTATGGGAGCACTCCCTAATATTACTTGAATGCAAAAATTTAACCTATGAAAAGTAAATATTTGCGAGCTGTCACAGGAAATGTCTGCTTTCATGTTTAAGTTTTCACAGAATTCTTACTCCTGTATCTTACTTATATATATATTTCTTATTTTACAAAAAGTACTATGTAGTACTTATTCTGAAACATAATATTGCTATACATCCTGTCGCAAAAATCGTGCCAGTCTGTAAGAACATCTGAGTGACTAAGAAACTAGTCAAACTCAAAGATTTTGCATCAGTCTGAAATACTTACTGTCGCTGGGGAGGCCCGCGTTGTATGAGTCACTGAATGACCAGAATTTTCCATTGAATTGCCAATCAGATAGGTCCCTCCTGAGCTGCTAATGAGTTGTCCTCCTGTGACACCCATCTGAATCCCTCCAGTGCCCACCATGCTATGAGACGACACCACTGTTGTCACCTGTGCAGAACTTCCTTGAGTATCAAAATAATTTCCCCCAGTGTTTTGGCTGTACATCTGGGTTTCTGTGTAAGGATAAGTTGTTGATCGGCTTCAAGAAAAGAAAACAAAAGGAAAAGAAATTATTTGTATTGTTCATTTAGCTGAGGGAAATGTTATAATTCTAGAAATGTATATACAATAGCTATGATCAAATTAAATAAAGACTGGCAAACAATCCCTGCCTTCTCAGAGAATAACATTTAATCAAGCCAAAGCACTACATAACTAATTCAATGATAATGTTAAACCAAGTATCCACCAAACTTTACAGAAAAATTTGTCAGTCTTACCTGAAGAGAAGGAGACAAGGCAGAAAGAGCTCATCCAATTATTAATACATTGCAAAGCAATTTATAAAGCTCCACCTGTTTTAATTTGTTTTAATCTGACAATAAAATTTTGAATTTTAGTCAGATGTTACATATTTTGCATTATGCAAAATTGCAAACAATTCATACAAATGTCAGTCAAGAAAGTCCAATGGTCAAGAACAGTAGGTTAACTATTGCTTTTAAATTCACTAAAGCTCTTGGGTAAAGCTTGAAATTCTGAGTTCACTGGTATTTTGGGAAATGCAGTTATTTTTAGAGGGTGAATCCAAAATTGGACATGAAGTCATCTTATGATAAAAACCAGCATTTAAGAAATAAAACCAAAACAGGACCATGACTTGTAAAAAGGTCACAAAGATGAAAGAAGTTAAAGGTATGCAACAGTAACATTTTTTAAATCACTTTCAACTATGAAACATTCATGCTTCATTCACCATTTACCCTAACAAACTGTTCAGCTACTGAAACTTTCTATCATGTTTCAGAAATTTCAAAACTTTAGTTTTAAAATCCTAAATGTTTCATAAGCCTTGTACTACATTATTTGTGCTCACCCCTCTTCAAGCTACTTAAACATTTTCCTTTTTGAGTATTTCAAAAGCCTCAAGATCAGCTGCAAGAAACTTTTAGTAAATCTAAAAGGAATGCCTTGCAGTCTACCAAAAACAAGGCAAAATAGTTCTGTTAGGGACTAACGATCAACCAGACACTTAATCTATTAACATTTCTTTTGGAGAGTGAAAATCAGTTGATTGTTGCATTGTAACAACCTATGTATGTGTTTAGGTACCATTCAAGTCCTGAATAATCTGTTTTGTCAAGCCAAGGTATCATTGTGATACCTTGTGATACTGTTGTGATATTATTTACCTTGTGATAAGCAAGATAACTGCTAGCAGAGCTGCTCTTGCATCTGTCTCAGCATCACGCAATTTACAGTGCTATGCAGCAGAGGAAAATTTAGGAAAATGTTGCAATGGAAGCTCGGGGAAAACAGTTCATGCAAATGATTGTCACAGGACTGAACAGTGTAATTTCTCCCAAAAGAGAAAATAAAAACTTGGTATCAGTATCAGGTATCAGTAAGGAAAGTAATGAAAGGACAAGACTATTGTTGACAGTAAAAATAGACATGGCTAGAGGAAAAAGACTGTCCAAAAGATGTGAGGAGAAGAAATCTGACTTGCAGAAGTGGTATTGAAGATGCAGTTCTTTGAAGCAATGCAAACCCTAGAGAATGCTCAAAGTTTCACAGGAAAATTAAGTTACAGGGTTGGTGTGGAATAGTGACAGAAAAGGAAATGCTTGTTTGCTTTTACCTTGTTTAGATTTGTATATCACATATAGTCTCGGAATAAGGACTGACTGTACCAGAACACCTACATCTGCTTGTAACAGTACTAAGTATCAATGTATAAAGAGCAACCATTGGGGTACACCAATGGGTCACACTCCAAGATAAACAAACTCTTCCCTTTGTTCCAACAACCAGCAGGTTCTTCTAGAACACCTGAGTATTGGACATGATTAAGCAAACCTTTAACAACAGAGATCAACAGGGTAATTAAAAGCGAGATAAAACCAATATTACTACATGCAATAATAAGTGCAACTTAGCAAACAGCTTTTTAACTTAATCAAAATACAAACATTCATCTGGAAATTAGAAATGCCGCTGGATGAGATGATGTTTTGGAAAGCAGTGACTCAAAGGTTTTAAGGTCATAGCATATGGTAACATGACACCTCAACATAAAACTGTAGCAAAGAGGAAAATATGAAGTTATATCCTTTACAACACACAAGGGGATAACTTGAAATGGGGCTCTCCTTCTCCATAGCACTTGTAGCACAGACACGCAATTCTTTCTCAAATTATCTGACATACATAACCAGTTCTTTTCCATTGCAAGGCTGTAAAAGCACTCCTAGCTCTTCTTTTCTTCAACAGCTGCATATAAAGATCATCTAGGAACTAACCTCAGTGTAACTGAAGTCTTCTGGCTGTTCATGAAAACATCCTGTGGCTTGAGATAAAAGGTAGGCAACAGAATCTCATAGTTCCTCCTACCAAAACACTGTGAAATTCAGTGTTTACTAGAATGGGGCATTAGAAAGTTCATCAGAGTTGTAAGTAAGTTTGAAGTCTAAGTAGTTAGCCTGGAGAGTCCTAGTTTCCAGAAGGCTGTGCAAACTAGGTGATGTTTACCCTGACAGCAAGTCACACAGTCAAATGCTGTGTGAATTCAATTTAGATTAAGCAAGGCCAGAACACATGTCCAATGTTGGGATCCCACACTGGAAATCAATGAGACCAGCATGAGTTGGACTAGGATTGGAAGGTGTAACAGATCCAGGCATCACCTGTTTTGCCTTATTGCTTACATACATTTTATAAGGATTTGCAAAATAAAATGCTAGAAACAAAACATATGGAGTTGTGATATAAAGTTGTTTATAGAATTATATTTTTGGCACAAGGAACCAGAAAATAACTAATTTCTAAGTTCATTAAACCCCAGCATTACCACAAAATTAAGTGCAATATCTCACACTATATTACAGACACTAACATACTGTTACTAAACTTCACTTTCAGAGACACTTTAATAGCTTCAAAGATACTGACACTTTGAAGAAAGGAGACAAATAAAAACAATAGCACAGAGAAAGTAAACCTTGTTGTTGTCCTCCCTTAGTTTCCAGTCTGCACATGCACACATGGGAAATCATTTATTCCCAGCTGCACCACTGATTTGGTTCTATGTAAATGTCAAGAACCTGATCTATTGACTACTATAAATCAGTGTTCCTGCCATCCCATAATGTCTCAGTAATTTACGTAGGCCAATCATGGCCCCGAATTTTCTTTGAGCAAGTAGCTGAAGGGACAGACTTACCTTTCCCATATTTATATTTGCCTAGAAAATAACACCTACAGACTTATGCTGGTTTTATTTATGCCTTAGAAATAACTGCCTTGTTGAAAGATTATTCCATCACTCCTTGTTTTAGTGAAAACAACAACAAACTGATTTATTTCCTTTTCCAGGAACTGAGAAATGCAGAATGTCTTTAAATACAAATTCTCAAATCACGGTAGAAGTTCAGACAAGTTAAAGTTAACTCAGTGCAGTTCGTGTTTGTTTTAAAACAGGTTTTAATTTGAAATTATATTCCAGTAACTTCTGTGTCTTGCAAAATAAGTAGCTACTGAATTGTTACCATTAGCTGTAGGCACCAACTTGGAAAATTCAATTCTTGGCTAAAATGCACATAAATCTATGTTTTTACTTGAAGATATGTACTTTTTATACTGTAACTTGAAATACCAGCATCACTTCACAGTGGATGTAAAAGAACAGCATCTTAATTCAAACAAGAAAACCATTCAGTGTCAATTTTGTTATTTTGCTGTAATTCTAACTCAAACAAACAAGTACCATAATAATTACTATCTTACTCATCAAGTAATAACCACAGAATTACTCTTGTAGGTTGTTTGGTATGGATTACCTACACAGTTTAGCAGGCAGGCATTTTCACTGTCATCCCTGTAATGAGAGTTAGCCTTTCATGGTACTTAATCAACTAAGGTATTATTTCCTGGGATGTAAATATGAAAATAAGTATTTCAAGATACACTATTATTTTATGCAGAGCAGCTAATGTTCATGATAATGCTATGGTATTGCAATATGGTAGAAAACCTCCATGCATAAAAGCCAAGAAAGTCTTTCACACCAGAACAATATCCTCAAACTCCTTTAAGATTTTAGTATAATCTTGTGGTCCTAAATCTGCTAGTGAGGTTCACAGAAACTACAGAGAACAGAATCCTTTGTCTAACACTGAGGGAAGGCCTTATCTCAGCCAATGCATTGGTGCAGTCTCTGGAGGTGGTATATCAAAAGCAATGGGAAGAAGGGGAAGTGCCATGTAACCTAACACTGACACAACAGAACATGATAAAGCAGTCGAATGATAATGAGAGGGCTAAATCATCTGTCTCACCCTGTCTCATGCAACCTCCTGCCTCCCCACAAAGAAATCTACTCCTGTAACTAGCATATTGATTCAGGGCTTTTTAATAACAGATCAAATCCCAATGAAGCAATAACCTTCTCCCACAAAAGCCTTCTCAATTGATCTAAAGACAGAGATGGAAGAACTCGTAAGACAGTAAGTCACCATTTCCTTTCACCAATCCCCCTTTATCAAATGAATTTGCTAAAACCAAAGATCAAAACCTACACTATGAAAGGGCAATTAATGCAGGTATACCCAGAGAACAAAAATTCAAAGGAAGCAATTTCCTCTGTAATACTGAATAGTTGACCTGCTTTATGCATATACATTTTATCTATATGGACAATTTAAAATATATCAGTCAGAAAAAGCTTTATAAAATTTACCTAAAATAGAGTTGTATTATTCCATATAAAGAAATTCTTATTTGTCACATTAAAAAATTAAATACGTTACTGACAGGCATTCATTATTAATAAAAAAGAACTGAGATCTTCGATACTCAGTCCAAGTTCTTTTTCCTCATGAAAATAAAGCAATAAAAGTACACACAATGGACAACTGCAGGAAAAAAACAGTAAACCAGGGAACAAAGTAAATGAAAACAGAGGAGAAATCTTATAAATTATATTCTCAGGACCTGTAAGTTAGACACATAAGGGAACCTCAGTTATAGACCTCTAAAAATTCAGACCTATAGTCCAAGAAGTACGGTATTGCCACTGTTAGGAACATGTCACAAGGTTTGTACTAAATCTGCAAGACCTCAGGACTTGGGCTGGCCAGGCTTCTTTTGTGTAGACTTGTCTGTGCTAGCCTAGAGCTTTGTCCCAGCTTGGCTGCAACAGTAACTGTCGAACAATCAGATAAACGTTCCTTAATCTGTTTCCATTTTAGCTTAACTTTCTACGATTGTGTGGTATAAAACCTATGGATAAAATGCTGATGCATTGCTCTATCTAACAGACAGTAACATCAAATAGCTATTCTGTGTAGAACAGATGACCCATGACCCTGTATTAAAAATGTAGCAAAGAGGCTCATGAGCGTGGGATGACAGTATTCGAGAAGTATCCAGCAAATGTAAAACACACCATATGTAGTAAATTTAGATGTAATATGGAAATGGAAACCAACGAAGAATGAATAAGGTGTAGACTGTGCTAGAAAGCCTATTAAAAATCACTGCAATCTACCTAGTGTGAGTTGAGGGCCACCCCATCATGCATCATACTTCTCCAGACATAACACCTGAGATGGTGGTAACTTGCTGTAACCCTTTCTCAGATGGAAGCCATTGACCTTAGTATGCAGACGGGTAGTAAAAGGGCAAGCATATTGCCAGAGAAAAAGGGACGGATAATAGGAAGTACCAGGAAGATAACAGCTTTAACTGTATTCATAATAATTCTTTGATTTGATAGTTAAGATTTCAATTTGAGTAACAGTAAATTCTTGCTTTTGCATACAAGGTGGGTTTTGCCACATAAACAACACAAATTGTAGTACAACAAATTGATGAAGAATGTGGTTTGGACACAACAGCAATAGCAATTCTTGGACAAACCCAGCAATTAAAACCCTCTTTGCCACACCAGAATCATCAAGTAAATGGCTACATTTGCTTTATACATTACAATTTATGTAAGAAGAAAGTTCATGTTTAGTATAGGGGACTCACTTGGCTTCTTAATATAGGTGCAGTCGTAATACTCTTTATCTATTCTAAACTGCCAGGTAAGTCTGCACATGTCATGGCAACAACAATGCATTTTTGTTTCAGCATAGTGACATGCTTGACAAGCAAATTGTTATTAACCAGACACAAATTTAGATAACATAATTCAAATATTCTCATATTACACAACGTATGTGACAAGTTGTAGGTTACACCCCCTATCATTATGCCTCCAATTATAATAAAACCAAATAACTTTTAAGCATAGACAAATCATGATATAAAACGTGTGGGAAGAATTGTGTTATAAGAATACAACAGTTACACTTGACAAAGACTGTGATACCTGACAAACTTCTTACCTTTATAATCAAAAGAATGAGGTAACTCTTTCCTCATATATATTCCAACTGCATCCTTTGTTGCTATCATATATGGACTTAAATCAGTGCTAGTTTGCAAGTGCTTTATTTTGAAATTAAGAATAATTCTTTTACCAGGCATGCTGTAAAATTTATTCCAGAGATGCCTGTACACTGACTTAATGTACTCCCTGTAACTATGGGTTGCAGACTTCTTACTCCATTGCTAGAGTAGTACTGTCACTTGACAGATTATGGAAGCATCCTGTATCTGATTTTGAGTTAGAATTCAGATTTTGATTTAGCATGGTCATAAAATAAATCAAACATACAATCATAGGAAAATAACCCAAAAGACAACAGTCAGTGGCATCATTTACAAACCTAATCCAATTTCCTGAAAGTGAAACAGTTAGTTTCTGGAGTGGGAGTAACTGGACAAACTGGCTGTAACACACTCCTGTGAATGTGTCAGGATCCACAAGGCTTACCTTTCACAGATTTCAGTATGAAGAACTGAAAAGATGAACTGCAATCTGAATACTTCCCTAAATGTTTCATCACAAGAGAGGCTGGCCTCTGTGTTTTCTGTCACAGCAGAAGTCAACACAGTCTATGCCAGCTTCGTTTAGAGATATGCTAAGCTTTTTGTTCACTTCCAAAAATTCTAAAATGTCATTCCCACATTGATATAGCTCTGAATAAGCTAATCCAGTGGCAAAACAAGAAGAGGAGAAACAAATATAATTTGTGTTTAAACCACAGAACTTAGGTAATGATAAAAACAGCAAATAGCAAAACAATTCTTTAATTTCTGAAGGAAGCTAGCCATCAGCAACCCAGAGCCCCATTCTCCTTCACCTATCAAATAAATGGCATTATAACACAGAATAACATATAATACATATATAACATATAATACATATATTCAATAACTTTAATTTACATAGATGAAATTTTTCCATTCTTAAGCTGGAGCATAAAAGCATACAGGAAAATGTGCTTCACAATATATAGTCTTCAAAAACTCTGAGTAGAAACACAGACTGGTCCCATTCTCCATGAATAAACCCATAATCTTTAGAAAGGTTAAAGTTGCTAAAAGTATTGAACAACAAATTGGCTGTTCACAATGTTGTTGTTCACAACAACATGCGTAAATTCTTCTTCTGTAGGAGGGAAAGCCAATCTGGATGAGGCTCACCTGCTAAGGTGAGCTTTCTTACTGTGTTAAGGAGTCTTATATCCCATCCACCAATCTTGCAGAAACTGACAACGGGATTCAGATATAGAAATACAATACAATCATGGAAATCCTGAAGGTTCGTACTAAGCAGTCAGTAACATCAGCCTCTGTTTTTTCCAAGGACCGTAAGCAGTTACGTAATACACATCTCGTACACTGCCAAATGCACATGTGCCAATAGCTCACATAAGAACTTACAAGTGATAAATGAAAAGAGAACAACTTGAATAATAGCCTGTTTAAGAATGGCCTCTTTTGGAGGCTAGCAGTGGATTATCTATTGTGGTTGCAATGAAGTCATGCTGCTGCTGAGTGCTGCTGTATGGGACATGCTAGTACTTCAGTATGAACTAGAGTCAAAGGCAGCCAAGTGGTGTGCTACAATTGATAACCCTAATGCGTTCTTCTCAATCTCTTTGGCAGCAGCGTGCAGGCCACAGTCTGTTTTCACTTGGAGGGGTATCCAGTACACCTGGAATCGACTGTCCCAGGGGTGGAAACACAGCTCTCATATTTGCCATGCTCCCTTTTTTGTTGTACATGTTAAAGACTGGTTTGGGCTTTTGCAGTTACAATAATGAAGCAATGAATACTCTGACCAGGAATAAAGGGGCCCTCCCTCTGGCTGGGTGGAGGACAAGGACAACCAGGTTTACCGGACTGTGTGGGTTTGACGGCATGGCACATCAGCCCCACAGGATATATCTCGTGCCATAGCACTTGGGCTGGTCTGATAGAGGACAAGATGTGAAAAAAAAACGCTTTACACCACAGCCAAGGACCACTGTCCCATGCTGGATTCCAGAAAGGGCTGTCAGGGTTTAAATCCAGTTGGCAACTAAGCCCCTCACAGCCACTTTCTCGCTGCCCCCATGGTAGGACGCAGGGAAGAATCAGAAGGGTAAAAGTGAGAAAACTTGTACGTTGAGATAAAGACAGTTTAGTAAGTACAGCAGACGTCGTGCATGCAAGCAAATCAAAACAAGGAATTCATTATTTCCCATGGGCAGGCAGGTGTTCAGCCATCTCCAGGAAAGCAGGGCTTCAACATGCGTAATGGTTACTTGGGAAGAGAAATGCCTTATCTATGCCGTATCTCTGAACATCCCTCATCTTCCTCCTTCTTAAACTTTCAT
>VZSZ01000462.1:92184-112833 GCA_013398815.1 Ibidorhyncha struthersii | reverse complement strand
AAAAAAAAAATCAGTTTTCTGTTCTCATTAAGGTATAATCAAGCAAGAAAAAAAACAATCCACTCCTGGGCTTCTGTGTTTTGACATGAGTATCGAATTAATAAAGGACAACCGGAATAACTTCAGCAAAGATACAGAGAGCCGGTGACAAAGATTAATGCATTATTTATGTGGGAAAGTAAGAAGCCAATTCTATCCTAGAAGTTTTCAGAAAGGTAGAAACTTTGCACAAGCAATATTTATAAACACCAAAGCCCAGCTCATTCTTCATTTACTTGTGACAAAGACAGAACAGAAATGCATAGAAGATCCTATCCTTACAGTTCAATCAATACAATTATTAGAATTACAACACTATAAAGTATCCTATATGCCACTAACTGGTTACCAATCTTCAATTCCTCACACTGATTAGTACTTCACATGGATAAAATTCAGTCTGTAGTATCAGACCATCGTATATATAACATGCTTAAAACAAGCAACTGTGTAGCACTACCAAATTGCTATCTTTTATCTGAAAAGCTGAAACAGGAATAACAAAGAACAGATCACATAAACTACATCTATTAAACACCTGTCATCATGAAAGAACATAACAATCAGACAAACTATCCAGATCTTATTTCATAAAGGAAAGTAGTCTTGCACTTCACAAATCTTACGAAAGAGTTAACCAGACAAAATCTCCCATAAAGATTAGCTAAGCTGAAACATCATGGAAGCCTCAATTACAACGTTAACATTGTATTCTAACGTCTCCATCCTAATCAACATTCAAGTAAAGAGGGAGAGAGCTATTCAACAGTCTGAACCTAAGGAGAAAATATTTCTAAAAATTATTGATTCACTAGTGATGAATTCTGAGCAAATACACAAAGACAAGTATTTAAATAAATTTTTAAGTCCAAATTCAACGTTTTTCTGAATCAGTTTTTTTAAAAAAACAAGCTTGCATCCTACAAGATACATGAAGACCTAAGTAGAAACTATAGTAATGGAACTATGAGGCATTATAAATTGAGTCTGTACATGAGGAAAAAAAAAATTAATGAAATGTGTGAGACTGTGGAACACATATATAAAAATGCACCACCTGGAATTTTAGAACTAAACTTAATAAATGCTGAAGAATTTAATTTAGGGAAAAGTGTTCCACTGGCACAGAAACAAATTACACTATTCATTAAACCATGTCTAGTTCTCATATTATTGATTCTGAAACTATGAAGTCAGTTTTTGATTAAAAACAACATCAGATGGACAGATAATTTTTTTCCTCCCCATTTTCTTCAGCCACCACTCCTTCCAAAACTTGTGGATGCTGCACAGGTGAATGACCATCTCATGTAATAGACATGTGCACTGTTCTGGCTGCCACAAAAGTGTCCTTACTTCCTTGGCAAATTACCTATTGTCACACCACAAATATTTCCATGACATTGTGCAAAGATCTGTAGGCAGTCAAGCCTAGAGATGCAAAGGACAGTGCTTTTCATTTCTATATTTGTACTGCAGTTACTTGGACATCAAAATGAAAGAAGAAATGATATAGGCACTAATATCAGAAACATATTCATTATCCATTATTTAAAGGAAAAAATGTGAATATTCAGTAACATAAATGGAAGTAAATTTCTATGAACTATTACACAAATTCCATAATAACCTACAGTTAGAATCATGTATGTGTACTACTGGTGCTTGTCAGATGCTCCAGTTAAGGAACAGATCCTGAAAACAGCTCGTCTTTCTCTGGCTATTTTAATTCCAGCAAAATAAAATTGATAAAAGCAGAGCAAAAGAGTTCACTTAGCAGCCTTGTACAAATCAAGTTCTTCACTACATCACTGAAACTTTTTTTTTAATCTTCCAAAACTAATAGCCACCTACCTGTTGCTGAACTGGTACTTGCTGTACTACCTGTGTGGGCACTGCTGCCTGGCCAGCCACAGATGTCTGTAAAGTCACAGTCGAACCTGTATCCGACCCAGTCTCTGATGTCTGCATCGTGATCTCTGAATAAAATTAAGCCATAAAATTAAAAGGTTAGTGAATTATTTTTTTTTCCTTTGTCACTTATATTGGCACATTAATTTGTTGCTTATCTCTAGTTAGATCTTAAAATTCGCTAATACCAATCTTGGTATGACCCAAAAGGTTCTTCCCCTACTAGATTATCAGTTAGCACAAATGGGGTTTTATCTTCTTTTATCTGTTGTATTCAAAATACCTTTTATTTACATGTGCAGAAACATATATCACTCCTCTGAGTTTTGTCACTTCAGAAATAACTCAGAAAAATCAGCAGCAAATCTCTCAGTTTGTAAATAACTGTTTATCATTCAAAACTGCTTTTTTCTCTGGGTTACTGAATTATACTACAAAATCTCTGTACATTCAATTTCAAAGTCAAACTTCTAGCAGGCCACAGGATGAAGGGCTGTAATCTGGAAAGCAAACTCTGAAAAACATTTAATAAGTCACAGTGAAAAAGCAACTCAAATAACCTTCTTCCACAGAAAGCATTAAAGCAAGCAGTGTAGTTAAAATCTCAGCAGAAGAAACTGTTCGACACTAAAACCATATAGAAACACATACGAGGTAGAAAAGTGACTGAGATCATGGCCCTGACATTTAAAGGGAACAATGGAAATTTGGATAGGATAAAGAAATGGTTCGAGAATCAAGGAAAATGCCTTACAAAGAAAACTTATCTGAACGACAACCAAGGATGACTTATGCCTTCATAGGAAGTGTGACTGGGAACTATAGGATTCCTCAATTTTGCTCTGCAGAAATGACAATACTATTGATAGTAGTATTAGGTATATTTTTTTGATATTTAATATTAAGCAGTGGATGATTAACTGGTGAAAATAACCAGGTGAGGTGGGTTCTTCTTCACCTGGTACCTTCAAAACAGAACACTGTATGGTTCTGTGAAGAATAACAGTAAACAAACACAAGTTACTTGTCTGCACTCTGCAAGCTAAAAATTTTACTTTCTCTATTAATCTATATTAGCTTTGGCAACCTGTGGACCAATGTCACTAAAAATTAATAACGTTAACATGCATAATAAAAGAGATTTATGTGAAAAAAAAACTAAAAATAATTAGAATGCCCTATCCAGGTGATTTTTTTAATTTAACTGAACATACCCAGATGGCTGACAGTGAAGAAACTAGGCTTTAATCCCCACCCCGCAAACAGTTTTAACCGATTTAAAGCTGGGTTTCTGCAGTCCCTCCCTCCAGCTACCTCTGACTCACTTTGCATTCAAATATAGTCAGTGCAAAGCAGGAAACAGGTATATAAATTTCAGATGGGGGCGGGGGATAGGGGCAGGACCTTGCCACATCATTGGTTTAAACTATGGAACCATGCCTATGGTATCTGACAGATTTAACCGCTTCTTCCGAAATATTCAGAAAGATTGATAAATTCCTGATCAAATCTATTTGAGATTAATCAATAGACTCTCAGAGTTGCCGTGTTGTTTGAACCCTCTACTTCCTTCCAGCACGCTCAACAAAAATCAGGATACAAAACGAAAAGAAAAAAAGGAATAGAACTTCACAGATGACTACTGAAATGTTAAAAAACTTATCAATGAAAATGGATGTCCACAGGATAAATATAGAGAAGTTGGAAGCCACCGTGCTGCTAGACCTAATTGCCATTACTGAAAGCTGATGGGAAGAATCCCATGACTGGAGCGTGGATATCAATGGCTACAGGCTGGTCAGAAGGTGAGGAGGGAGGGGCAGAGGGCTTGCCCTCTACATCAATAAATGGGTAGATTGTGAAAAGTTGTCCCTTAAGAATACCCATGAGCAGGCTGAAAGCTCATGAGACCGAGACAACAAAGGGAACCTTGTGGTTGGTGTTTACTACAGGCCACCTGACCAAGAGAAGCCTGCTGACAAAGCCTTCTTACTCCAGCTACAAGAGACATTTTGACACTGTATATTCAGTCAACCCTGACATCTGCTGGAAAACTAGCAGGGTGACCTGTAGGCAATCCAGGAGACTCTTGGGGAGTACATTGAGGATAACTTCTTAAGCCTGGTAACAGACAGCCCTCTCAGAGGGGATGCGATATTGGACCTGACACGAGTCACCAAGGCAACTGAGCTAATCAGTGACATCAAGATTGGAGGCAGCCTGGGTTGCAGCAATCACACACTGGTGGAATGCACAGTCCTGAGGGATACAGATAAGGTGAAGAGTAAAGTCAGGACCCTGAATTTTAGGGAAGCAAACTTGCAGCTCTTCAAGGAGTTAGTCAATAGGACCCCCTGGGAAACTGCCCTGAGGGACAAGGGAGCAGAACAGAGCTGGAAGATCTTTAAGGACACTTTCCATAGAGCACAAAAACTCTCGATCCCCAGGTGTAAGAAATCTGGAAAGGAAGGCAAAAGACTGGCATGGGTGAGTCAAGACCTGGTTGGTCAAACTAAAAGGCAAGAAGGAAATGCATAGGCAGTGGAAGCAGGGACAGGTATCCTGGGAAGAGTATAGGGATGCTGCCCAGTTGTGTAGGGATGGGGTCAAGAAGGCCAAGGCACGGCTGAAGCTGAACTTGGCAAGGGATGCAAGGAATACTACGAAAGGCTTGTACAGGTATGTCAGCCAGAAAATGAACATCAAAGAAAGTGTACGCCCCCATGATGAATGCAACTGGTAAACTGGTAACAATAGACGAGGAGAAGACTGAGGTACCCAACAACTCTTTTGCCTCAGTCTTCATTGGCAACCTCTCCTCTTACACCTCTCCAGTGGATGGACTGCAAAAGCAGGGACGTGGGGAGCAAAGTCCCTCCCACTGTAAGAGAAGATCAGGTTTGTGACCACCTGAGGAACCTGAACATACACAAGTTCAGTTCATAATACCTGATGAGATGCATCCCAGAGTCCTGAGGGAATTGGCTGATGTAGTTGTCAAGCCACTCTCCATGATATTTGAAAAGACATGGCAGCCAGGTGAAGTCCCTGGTGAATGGAAAACGGGAAACATTGCCCCCATTTTTAAAAAGGGTACAAAGGAGGAACCTGGGAACTACCAACATGTCAGCCTCACCTCTCTGCCTACGAAGATCATGGAACAGATCCTCCTGGAAGCTATGCTAAGGTACATGGAGGACCTGGAGGTGATTCGAGACAGCCATCATGGCTTCACCAAGTGCAAGCCCTGCCTGGCCAACCTAGTGGCCTTCTATGATGGAATGACTACATCAGAGGACAAGCGGAGAACTACAGATGTCATCTACCTGGACTTCTGTAAGTCCTTTGACACCGTCCCCCACAACATCCTGCTCTCTGAACTGGAGAGGTATGGATTTGATGGGTGGACTGTTTGGTGGATGAGGAATTGGTTGGATGGTTGCATCCATAGGGTACTGGTCAATGGCTCAATGTCCAGATGGAGACCAGTGATGAGTGATGTCCCTCAGGGGACTGCGTTGGGACCAGTACTGTTCAATACCTTCAACGGTGACACAGACAGTGGGATCGAGTGCACCCTCTGGAAGTTTGCTGACACCACCAAGCTTTGTGGTGCAGTTGACACACTTGAGGGACAGGATGTCATCCAGAGGGACCTAGACAGGCTCGAGAAGTGGGCCCATGTGAGTCTCATGAGGTTCAACGAGGCCAAGAGCAGGGTCCTGCACCTGGCTTGGGGCAAACCCCGGTATCAATACAGGCTGGGGGATGAAGTGACTGAGAGCAGCCCTGCTGAGACAGGACTTGGGGCTACTGGTGGATGAAAAGCTGGATGTGAGCCAGCAATGCGTACCTGCAGCCCAGAAAGCCAACTACATCCTGGGCTGCATCAAAAGAAGCGTTGCCAGCAGGTCAAGGGATGTGATTCTGCCCCTCTGCTCCACACTGATGAGACCCCACCTGGAATAATGCATCCAGCTTTGGAGTCCTCAGTACAGGAAAGACACGGACCTGTTGGAGTGGGTCCAGAAGAGGGCTATGAAGATGATCAGAGGTATAGAGCATCTCTCCTATGAGGAAAAGCTGAGAGAGTTGGGGTTGTTGAGCATGGAGGAGAGAAGGCTCCAGGAAGACCTTATTGCAGCCTTCCAGTACTTAAAGGGAGCTTGTAAGAAAAATGGGGACAGACTCTTTAGAAGGGCCTATTGTGATAGACAAGGGGTAATGGTTTTAAACTAAAGGAGGGCAGATTCAAACTAGATATAAGGAAGACATTTTTTACGATGAGGATGGTGAAACACTGGAACAGGTTGCCCAGAAAGGTGGCAGATGCCCCATCTCTGGAAACATTCAAGGTCAAGTTGGATGGGGCTTTGAGCAACCTGACCTAGTTGAAGACATCCCTTCTTATTGCTCGGGTGGTGGACTAGATAACATTTAAAGTTCCCTTCCAACACAAACTATTCTATAATTCTGTGATTCTATATTTACTGTAAAATAGTAAATTTCCTACCTTTTTTGCCTACAGAAAATGCTGTATAAAATCCAGAATAAAGTTATTTAATGATAAAATCTGTGCCACAGTCCCAGTATCAGTCCACCCTAACTGAAAACCAGTAGTTTCTCCCTTAATTCCAATATTAATGAGAACATGCAACTTCTAAAAATAACATCCAGAAAGAAAATATTATTTCATTTTCAATACACAACCATCTTTAAGTGTCTGCACATAAATTAACAAGGCATTATGCCATGTAAGACATCCTTAAGTGCACTGCATCAAGCTAATCCACAATGTAAATCTATAAGCTTAAATAAACTGAGTCAGATATTCAGAAAACTAATTTTTGCAAAGGCAGAAAGGAACTTATGCTTTATATACATATACGCCTAAACACATATATGGAAATAATAACCATAGCAGTGATTATTATACCTTTTGAAAAGAGTTGCAGCACAGCACAATGGGATACCAAATACTTTCTGGGGTTTGCAACACATAACAAATGACACAGACAACGGCAACATTCCCCATAGAATACTAATGTGTTGAGTATTTTAGTTTTATACTTAAACACTGGAACTATTTTCTGAATTTGAGTAATTCCTGTTTTACTCAGCCCTTGTGCAGCACAAAGTCACTGGTAACAAAAAAGAACCTGAGTTGTAAAAAAATCAACATTCTTAAAGGAAGAAATGCAATGAAACTGGCTTTTAAGGGAAACTATGAACTTCAAAGTACATTCAACTGATGTGTAATTAATGAAGTCAGAGATTTTAATAAGTATTCTTCCTATTTAGAAAGCAAAGCCAACTATTATTTAACAAAGACTAATTCCTTCATATTGAAATTTTTTAGAAAACTATCCCTTTTAGTAATTGCTATTTTCCACAATCATACATAAAAGTAAAAAAAGTCATAAAAGAAGAAAAAAAATGTGTCGTGTAGACAGTGCTGTTTTGTCAAAGCAAGAGTTCTGACAAGAATTTAAAATTTTTCAAAAGCATTAGAACAATTCTATGGATATATCTACTCACTTAGGGATGTACTTTCACCTTAACTCATTAATCATCTGTACTTTTTTTTCAGCCCATTATCTTGGGCTTGGAAAACTGCTTCAAAATTAAAGTAAAAAAAGAGCCAGCTTGTCTGAGCAAGCCTGTACTGCCTCTCATATATAGCCTAGAGAAAAACATTGGCAAGCTGGCAGAACAGAGAAATCAAAAGCTAAACACTGAGTAACTTCCTAAACCACCTCTCTGCTATACAAGCACTTCCACTCAGTTTCAGAGAACAATTAAACAGGTCAGTTTAAGCCACCAATTCCAACAAATGATCATTTAAGATACTGCAGCTCCAATGGGAAGCAAAACTGAACAGCTGAAAAGAATTAAAAGGCATTATTTTATATCAACCCTTAGCTTTACTTGACTCTAAGTTGTTTTTGTGGTTACAGTGTACAAACATGTCAATCACTGTGAAGGAGAAGGAATGCTACTACAGTCAAATATGGTTTTGGTTGGTGAGAGACTGTTCCATATTGCCATGTAGCTGTTAATTGCTATGTCACATCTCAGGCAGTGCTTGATCATTACAGCTGCAATTCAAGATGCTCAAGAAATCAGAGCCAGGTACCCTCATCAAAGCAAGGAACATAATGTGTTCATTTCCTTGCGGCAGTTGTCATGGATTGTGCCTGACTGACATTAGCATTAGCCCTTTAGGAAAAGGGAGCAGCTTCATTAAAAGAACAGAGGATACTTTGGTTGTAAACCAGTTGTTGGTCACTGGGGAGAAGCTTTGAGATGGGCAAACTGCAAGTGCCAGTGACAGCGGATAGTCTGCTGTTAGACGCTGAGGGATGATGAAAGGGAATAGCCAGGAACTGGGTGTTTTCTGCCCAGTCTGGGCAGTGATGATGTCCAGAGACATATCAGGACACATGAGGGAGAATCCAGTGTTAGGTGAGAGAGAAGCCCTGGAGAGTTCTCTGAAGAACTTGAGAGATGCCAGAGGATCCCATGGCCCAGCCTAGGACTACCCACCATAGAGCTGTCACAGCTACACTGACCTACCAAACTTCAGACTATGTAGTCCCATCCACAGGACAGGGAAGCCATGTAATGTGTAAACTGCAAACATATTTTTGATTGAAGTGTTTTGGTGACCAAGTCCATTTTATCTCCACACTGTCAACTTGGAGACAGCCCTACATTTAAGCATACAATCTGATGTGCTTCTCTACCTCAGAACTGTAATACATTTTTATTAATAGTCTGATAGGTTAACTGGTTGCTGTACAGACTGATTTATCAGTAGGCAAACTAGGATAGCTAAAGCATGGTTGTGGAATATAAACTTTGTCATCAGTTTTGCATAAGCAGAAATAAACCTAATGCCAGTATCAATTTATTCAAAAATGGTTAGGTTGCTTCCATTACTCTGCTCTAAATCTCCATCCTAAATGCAGTTCTTTACTGTAGCTCACTACAGAGTAACAGATTTTTCCTTGTAGATGCCACACAGTATGTTTGACAGTCAACCTTCCTCGTCTTCTTATTCACTGGAAGTTTTTCTAGCACCACGTTAGCAAGGCAGTCAGTGTAATTCTTTTACATTGCATCAACACTGAGCAGTTACATTTTTATAATCTAAATGAAGTTTCTCAATTTTTCACTGATACTGCATGTAAGTAAAGGAACTGCATATTACAGCAGAAAAGGCGCCATCCTTGCCCAATGGGACTGTCAGGTGTATCACAAGCAATAGATGAATGTTCGACAAAGATCTTTTTCATTCTGGCTAATTAAGCAGTTGGACACATCCTCTGTTAATGGTCTTGCTTTGTGTAGTCAGTGCTTGTTGCACAACAGGCCACGTTCTGAAAGAGGACTAATTAACCCCTCCAAGTGGGAAAAAGATACTGCCCACGCCCAACTGATGAATGTGACAAGATTAGTATGTCCTCAGTCTAATGGGCAGAACTCAGGCAAAGCTACTATGCTGAAAATTACCCCTTTCCTGTATATTCTGTGCAAGTTCATGTTGTCTGTCAGGTTCCCTAAAGATTTTTTAATACACTTACATACGCAGTTGTAATCCTTCTGTTTTCTAGACTTGAAATATCAAGACTGAATGGTTTAAGAATCTAACTTGATCAATTTCTTATCAAATTAGATTGTTAAAATGTGTCAGGTTAATGATTACTGTTTATTTTGTCCCTGGACTAGTTCACCCTGGATTAATTTATTTTTTTTAAGCTACCAGAGTTAGCAAAGTTTTGTTCAGCTACATATGCTTTATTGTCTAGATCAAATAATGTAGCACACTTTAATTCAATGCAGAAAATGAAAGCCTGTAATTTACTTTCAAGTGCAGCAGGAAATTTGTTTTTTCTCCTCTAAAAGACTAAATAAAACATCACAGAAGGTAAAGTGAACTAGATCTCATAATCATATGCAGTAATGGCAGGCTTTTAATGGTCAGAATAAAAGGCTAATCTTAAGATCTTATCTATTTATAATGATGAATCACCAATATACTAATTAAGAATTTCTGGTAACATAATGTGTTTCACGATAAAGGAAAACTTTTCAGAACATCAAGTTTCAACAATTAATACAGAATGCTTGGTTCCTGAACAATATTACAAATGGAAATATGTTTCAAAACACACTAGAGTTTTAGATAAGCATTCCTTTTCAATTTTTATGTAAACAAAAATTTTATGAATAATTGCCTTCAAACAAGGGATGTTATGAATTCAGAGGAACCACTGATATGTGTTAGCAGTAAAGAGGAAGGCAGTTTAAGCACCCTATTCCCAGGAAAAAAAAAAACTATAAATAATTTATAGATACTAACGTATTTTCATGTTGGGACACCAGTGTCTTACTAAACACTATTTGATTGTTTGTCTTCTCCCAAGGTTCTTTGGGATACCAGAGTAGGCAGCTGGACTCTGCTGATATAAGGACTAGCTGCTAAATATTTCAGTTAGCAACATGAATTTCACTACTCTTTTTTCAGTTTTTCATGGAATTATGGGAGGAATAATAGTTAACTGAATGGCACAGAATAAAGTATATAAGCTGATTCCCTGGATTCACATAATTTCCAGTAGCAAAACCCTTCAACAGCAAAGTAACAGAAGGGGAAACGGACCAATGCAAGTGGTAACTCTTGGTAACTCCTTCAAAAAAAGTTCATAAGATCAAAAAGCAATGTCTTGACAATCAGATTATTAAGTACCTAAGAACAGTACTAGTCAGCAATTGTCATAGTGAAATTCCATATTTCCAGCAGATCACTGATAGCACATGGATGCTTACGCTGAATGACTACTTCATGACTCTCTCACTCAATCTACCTACTAATTTTACCTGCAAAAACTTCCAAATTGTATTTACTCTTGGTGGACAATGTATCAGTGTTACACGTCAACCCTACCCATCAGCAACAAGGTTACATTCACAAACAACAGCACAAAACAAAACTTCTCAAGAGTTTTTGTTGTAACATGACTAGCAAGTAAACTCTTACAAGAAACAAAACTAGCATCAAACAATTATATTTATGCTATTCTAAGGCATTTGTTTGTCCACTTGAGATTCTGTGAGTAGAAAAGCTCAGGTAATGTTCTCCTTCATCCCAGGTGAAAGGGTGTGAGGAGGAGGCCACTGATGATGCACATGAACAATTTGTTGTGGAACTGGCGCTGGCAACAGGGCTTTGGTTTCTATGACCACAGGACCTTCTGGGGGTAACGTCTGCTTAGGAGACATGGGATTCACTAAGTTGGGCAGAGGTATCTTTGCCAGCAGGATGGCTGAGCTGGTAAGACAGGACTCAAACCAGGAATGATGTGGGGAGGGAAAGAGTTACCAGCAAACCTGTGGAGGAGTAGCAGACAGAATTGACAAGCAAAGGGCCTGGGGTGATGTGAATGAAAGGGAACACAACCAAACCAGGCTTAAACAGGGTCACCTCAAGAATTTGTATGTAAGCAAGGAAGCGGCTACAAGGCATTTTTATGTGGCAACCACCCAGACCCTCTCTGGGAAATCAGTATGCTGAGGTGCCTCTCTGAAGCACTCATACAGGAGTGCACAAAGGGCTCACACACAGCATGGTGAATAAACATGAGGAATTACAGACCTGTGTGCATTTGCAGGTTTATAATCTTGCCAGGATTACAGAGATGTAGTTGGATGGCTCACATGACTGGAGTGCAGCAATGGAGGGATACAAGCTATCTGACTTCACAGTTTGTTTCTTTTAGAAATGAAAATGTCTCTAGGAAACAACCTTCACTAGGATGAAGTTCATGGGAACTTCCTTGCTGGGATGAGTATTTTGTTGTGTTTAACCAGCAACAAGTTTTGATAAAAAAATTAAATAAATTACAGAACATTTCTATAAGTTTAGCGTGCTTTCTGAGTTAATATTTACACTGCCAAGTTGAGTATATGATGGCTTTTAAGCTGCAGTTAGTCAAGCATTACCTACCTTAAATAGTATTCCGGTACTTATCCTCTACTGAGGCACCTGTCTTTAATATATTAACACAACTTTCATGGGCTGGGATAAGCATGTTCACGATCTCCCAAAAATACCTCTATGCAGAATGATAGCTACAATATCAAATGGAATTTCTAACTTGAGCCAAGATCTTACTCTGCCGTACCACTGATATTAGCAGAAGTAATTATAAAGTCTAACATGTATAATGCTACTTCTTCACACCTTTCAAAATACTTGACCACAAAATGTAGTTCTATGAAATTTCATCCTTGTTTTTGCCTGCTGGTCCAGGGCAGGGTGAGAAAAGGACATAACGTAATACTTCAAGCACCAACAACCACCACTCAAGGCACTTAGCTTAATGGCCAATGCTTGCTGACGATGAATGTGAAAGCAGGAGTACCACCTATACAGACCAGTTACTATCACTTCCACATCAATTATACAGTTCTGAAAGTAGATTCAGATTTTGCTTCAGAAGTGAGTTCTGGGTGTTTTTTTTTTCCCCTAATATGATATTGTACTGCAGTCCTTTCATCAAAAGAGTAAGTGTGAACCTGATACTAACAAAACAAAAGAAGAATTGATGTGAAAATGGAAGCAGTGTTTCTTTTCATCACCCAACAGATCAAAGCATAAAATGAAAAAGTCAAAACATTATAGCTGGAGATAGCTACTTTACTACCAGAATGAGCAATATTTATAGGAAATGGTTTCTGTTCTCTGTTACATCCATGTTAAAAATTTTCTGTTTGTGATGCTTCCTGTGTTACTTCCAGTGAATCACAGTATGCCCCCAGGGGTTGGAAGGGACCTGCTCAAGCAGGGCTACCTACAGCCTTCTGCCCAGGACCATGTCCATGTCCAAATGGCTTTTAAATATAGCCAAGAGTTGGGACTCCACAACTTATCTGGACAACCTGTGCCCATGCTTTGCCACTGTCACAGTAAAAGAGTTTTTGCTCATGTTCAGAGGGAACCTCCTGTGTTTCAGTTTGAGCTTGTTGCCTTTTGCCCTGTCACTGAATACCACTGAAAAGAGTCAGCTCAGCGTTAGCTCATGTCATAACTAACCTGCAGATACACTATGACAGTTATTAAATAAACTGCCATTATTATTATTGATTACTTACATTGTGATTACCCCTAAAGGTCACCTAACACTTCATGCTTAAAAGTTATGAAATTAGTAATACACTGTGACATCTTCCAAATGCTTCACTTAGCCATTTCCCCATCAGTCGCAACACCTCATGCCTGGATTACTGCCCCAATGACTGTGGTGTTAATTTTCTTCCTTTACCCATCATCTCAGCATTAGTAAAAAAACAGATGATGAGACAGGTGACAATCCAGGGTCCCCCTATGAGTGAGTATGGGGGAAGTCAAAATAAAGAAATCAGAATGGTACAAGTAGACAGAGAAACACAGGTTTCACCCACTAACGACCTCATCACACCAGATTCAGGTTCCCATCAATACCATTTGCTAAACTAGAATTTATAATCACTAAATAGTAGAGAGGGCTTAGAAGGATAAAAACTGATGAAAGCTCTTAAAGGGCTCTAAGCACAGCTCTTTAGAGCTTTCAAGAGACTAAGAGTGGTCCAATACTAAAATATTTCCTTTAAATTTAGGAACATTTACAGAATGAAAGGCTAAACAGCTAAAAGTAAAAAAATCATACTCCTGTTATGCTACATCAAATTAGAGAACAACAGTTCTAATATGAAATTCTGCACCTGAGGAAGGGAAAATAAGGAAGAGAGACACTTCCTCTTTGTCCTGAACTACATAAAGATTACTTCAAAGTCCCTCCATCATAAAATGATTAGATTGCAAATGGCAATAGTTTGGGGTTGTTTTAATTAAGGATGCATATCTCAATACTTCTTAATTTTCTGAGACGTTGAAGCAGTTCAAAACATTGGAATTAGTGTTACAGGCTCACACACAGTTCACATGATTTTCGTGCAGACAGCACTGTTACTGATACTGTAATCCTAATCCGTGCAACATTTAATTGAAGTACTTAGTGTAGGTACTACAGTAAGTGGATAACTATGTGATGGCACCTTATGTAGGCAATACCTTCAAAGCAAGTGAAAATCTATATCCCATTTTTGCCATCCTTGCTGGAAGAATTGCATTCTAGTACAATGGAAATTTTATATTCTTAAAAGAATTAGTGTTTTGGTAGTTAGTAGCAAGCAACAAAACTAAGTCTACGCTAGAAAATTTTACTAATATGTCTACGTCAAATATAAGTGTTTAAAGAAAAAAAGTATAACTTTTTCTAACAGTATCATACCAGCTTTTGGACACTTACTTTCCACTTCTCCTATTTCTATTACATGATACTCTTTTCCTGACTTACCAAGATATAGAATACTGCTCTGAGATTCGAGAATCTTAGTTAAAAACCCTGTTGACACCCTGAAGTTATTTGGAGAAGAATGTTCTAAACATATCAGGGTTAGGGTTTGAAAAACATGTAACAGCAAAGATGAAGAATTATGCTAAATCCAGTCAGTTATTGAATACAGAAGTTACATTTGCCTTTTAGATATGGAAATATCAAGGAAGGAGATGTAAACAAGAATGCAGTAACACTGACACCAGTAAATAAAAATATTGGCTTAAATAGTGGCTTAAAACAAACAAGCAAGCTAAAGCAAATCCTTTCCCTATTGAACTGGGAGACATGCAAATAGGCTTACAACTGGGATATCTGTAGGCTTACAGCAGGGATAACTATATGTAAACTGCTTAAACAATGAATGGATTGGATAAAACCTCACCAGTTTCTCCCATTCCTATCTTCCTCAATCTGCAATGTTATTTTGCGAGAGAAGGATGTACATCGTGTGGGTCAGCAGATGAGTTAGTGATTACTTTACCCTGCTAGAGATGGAGGGACTGAATATATCTTTCACTGGAGCAGTGTGAAGGCCTATTTGTGAAACATATCCTTTTATTCTTCCTCCCAAATGTAAAACTGCTTGCTTTAAAACAGAAAAATGAAAAAAACTTGTTTGCTTTACATCCAGAAACCTAAACAGACAGTTTTAATTAGAAATCAGAAGTACAGTATTTTGTCATATTTGCTTGCTTGCATTGTCTGCAACCATTTGAAGGAAACAGATAACTGGAAAGCAGTCTGCAAATAGGTAGCATCTCTCTGAAGAAACCAAAACAGACCAACACCCATGAGGTTGCCTTTGGACCAGACTGGTCTTGGCCCACAGAAAAGTGTTTAAATGCCAGTGACACCCAGTGGAGCCTGGGGAAAGAGAAAAAATGGCCAGTTTCATTCCAGCTTTCCATGTCAAATAGCTCACAAGCCTGGTCATCTTGACCTCAGAGACTAAGAATCATCGAAGACTATGGCTGTCAGAGCAAACAATAACCATCAGACTTATGGTACTGTAAAGCTATGGCTCAACTAACGTAGTTGATTAATGCTTGATTCTTAGCTTTTAATTGACTAATCGGCTAGTAGTTGAACACAAATAAATGCTTGCCTGCAATTTGGAGATTTGGCTGGTGTGTCTCAGAATGTTCCTATTACAGCAGTCCCCAATTACCCAGCAATAACAGCTGCAACAATTCACACCATAGCTGCACCTGGAAATCTGCTTGATAGGGTGCCAATTCACTGCAAAATGGAGAGGAAAGCACTGGGAATGCAAGATAATTCTGAACTATAATGCAACTAAAACAGACCTTAAGTCAACAGGCTGAGAGTGTGGAAGGGGACAAAGACACATGGTTAGTTTTGTACAGATGTAACTTCATCATACTCATGTACATCTTCTGTCATTCTGCACCTGGCAGCTGTCTAGCCAAACAAGCCTTGCTTATCCTCACACCTTCCTCCTAACTTACCCTTATATCCTAACTTACCTTTACCCTTACTTATGTTTCTGCTGAAAGAGCATATGAAAAAAAGAAAAGAAGGTTAAAGTTATGTAATGTAAAATGAAAAAATATTCCACAGGGTAGAAGTGCATTCTGCTCAAAAGCAATGACTAAAAGGAATAAAAAGCACCATAAACAAGGTAGAAATTATCTTGGATGAGGTAAAGAATGAGCCAGAGTTCTGTGAATTGAAATCACTTCAGTGCAAAGCTTCTTTGCTGATCACATTCAGACATGAATTATCTTGAATGTCCCGGGCAGGGCACATAAACTCCTCCTTGTCACCCGAGTAATTAAGTCAGCCTTGGAGTTTCAGTCAGCCCCAAACACTGGCATATCTTGCTCATCTCTGTCTGTTCTGTATCATGTAGATGTATCCTCTGAATTACCATAACTGAAAAGCATTTTTTTAACTACTTCAAGGAAACAAAAACTTTCTGGTGTGAAGAGCTGACCAAATAATTCACATGAAAGTCTGGAACCCGAAAGTACGGAACTTAGAATGGAAGATTTTTTTAAAATTACTATTTTGAATAACTTCAAGTCCTAAACCAACCAGAAATTGGTGGCTTAGGACTTCTTACTTATCATGAGGCTTGTATATTTTTAAGCCATAATCTGATATACTTTATGCAACAATGAACAGCATCCCTCTCTCTTCTTAAGACTACTCAAGACTGTGACTGGCTTGACAGCATTTGCTATAGTAGAACATTTGCCTCTCAAGACACTTTGAGAGCTCTACTTTATATTGCAAAAGAATTTGCAAAGACTGAATTGTTTAATGGATTTACTGTGGAATACATATTAATTTATTTCTGTGAACTTTAAAACATACAACTCTCAGCATACTATGTGCTGTCTATTCTATTGAAAATCATAGGAAAAAAGATTCTTATATGCCTTATTTGTGCTGGTAGTTGTAATTATGCATGACATTAACTTGCTTCACTGAAATACATATACATTGAAGTCTTTCTGATTTCCATAAAAAAACTCATTGTAACATTTTAAATGTTGACATCTTAAAAACTAAGACACAACTGCCACTCTGTAAAGAAATTGGGAATTTAAAAGATAGCTATAACCTTGCAGCAAAGAAGATCAACCGCAGCCTTCACTGTACTAGGAAGGGTGTAACCAGCAAGCACCTCAGTTCCACACTTGAGACCACATCTGGAATGCTGTGTCAAGTTTTGGACTCCCCAGTAAAAAAAAAAAAAAAAAAAAAGGCAGTTAAGTCTAGCTGAGGGTGACCAAGATGGTCAGGAGCCAAGAATATTTGATGTGGGAAGAAAGGTTGACCAAACTGGGTTTGTTCAGCCTTGAGAAAATAAGTCTACATATCTACAGTTTCCTGAAGAAAAGATGCGCAGGTAAATTGCTTGCCTCCTAAATTTCGTAACATACCTTTATAACTTCAGAAAAGGTACAAAGTACATTTAGTGGTAAATAAGATTATTTTCTGGTTACCAGAGTTTCTCTGAGATAAGACTCACCACATAGTCTTAAAAAGTACCGATTTCCAGATGACATGTATTTTAAATGTTGAAGATGATGCTTATGCTGTAGCACAGGGACTCTAACTCTCAAATACATCAGTAATCCAGTAGTTTTGTTAAGACAACCTAATCTTGACTGAAAAAAAGCAGACACACTAAGCAGGGTGCCTAGATTTCTTAATCCAACATACAAAATGCTAGCAACATTCTTTCCATAACTCATTTATCCCTTCTTAACTCATCTAACATCTTGGGGAAAAAACAAGTAAATCGGTAACTACTGAATAATACATTAGCTGACATTCAGGTTTACTAGCCACTCTGATGCTTAGCCATTGCTGTTTTCTAGGCACCGAAAGAGCGGAGAGTTTATCAGAAAAACTGGAATGTTTTACTTTCTCAAGCTTCACTTACATTTAAGAAGTCCATACACAGAAAGTAAAAAAACACACTGACTGGCTGCAGCAGCTGAATGCACTCAATACCAAACTAAGAGAAGTTACTGACAGTTTGGCTCCAGCTTCTACTGGGTTTTAAGAGTAAAAACAGTTTGTCTGCATCTGATGTACTGTGGCAGTACACAAAAGAACAGCGAGACAAAAACTACGTAAGTCAATTGGAAGGTTACGTTTGAAACACTACACGTAATAAGAAAAGGATCTAAGTTTTTAAGGTAAGGAAATTTCCAATAAGAAGTGAGTTGGGATCTGTACATCATCTTCACAAATAAAAGGCAAAGTGAGAGCTGTTAGATAAAAACAGAAAGTTATCTCAAATTTCTCTATCATCTGACAAGTGAAAATAATACAAAGTAGTTAAAAAACAGTTGGTAAGGTGTAAGAAATAACTTAGCACACTTCCCAGTTCATGTAACTTTGCCTTATTAATAATGAAGTTCACCATCCACTACATTTTCATTCACCTCGCTTGGATTATATCATGGTTTCTTCCTGTCTCCTAAGAGAGATTGTTTTTTCATTGCTCAGAACCTCGCAGCATTACAGCAAAAGGCTGGTGTCCTTGCTGAAAACAACTGATTCCTACCACAATATTTCTCACAGCTTTTGTTCCATAAGAAGGCTTCATCCCTTATTTTGAGTCTTCCTTGCTTTCAAAAAATGACACTGATGCTACGACACTGATCTCTTTTCACACAGAAAAAGAGCAAACAGCCTGATGCCAACATTTGGAACTTGCACTGCATAAATGAATGAGTATGGACTTTCAGTACAAAAAATAGTTTTCTTGTTACAGAGCTAGTATTTCAAGTCTCCAATTTCAGTCCTATTTCAGAGACCAAACTACTTTCTTTTCCTAGAGATAGCAAATAGTTCTCACTTTACCTGCAACATAAATCAGTATGGATTTTTTTTTTGTAACTTTAGGAGGACAGCTGTAACATGAAGAGCTGAAAGCCCCAACTGCTCTCAACTGTTCACTCATTTAGCATATAGAGATAAACACTACCGGCAGTTCTGCTGAGGTTCAACAAAGCATGCAAAAACTATCAACCACTATATGGGGAGTTCCTTGACTGCAAAGGAAAACTTCCCTAACTGTCAGACCCCACATAATTAGCTATGTGTTTTAAACAAGTTTCTAGAAGTGTTACTGCTCCCAGCATATATGCCAATGCAGCTATTATATTTACATTTTAATATCTGAGATCAATTTAGAGGTAGCACACTAACTATGTCATGCTTAGAAAAGTGCCCATTTTTTATTTCTGGTGAAGAGCAGCCTTCCTTTGATTCTGTGCATTGTCATTCAAGTTTCTAGTACAAAGTAGAAAAAAAGTGCCAAGCTACGGCAAGATTTATTTTCAGCATAAGTGAGTCAACATTGATTTGCTATGTTGCATTGTGTTACTCCAAAGTAAATAACACTATCCCCATACCAAATACATATTTTGTCTTCCATCTAATTTTCCAAGTGAAAAACTAAAGTTCCCTGTATTATGATCAAGTCAAGCAAACAGCATTCCCTTTTCTATTCCAAGAAAAAAAAAACCAAAAAACCACAGAACTCTGCAACCATAATTAAAATATTTGCAGCCAGTAAAAATGTCAAGATCTAGTATGTTCCCAAGTGATTCTCCATTTTGTGAATCAAGATAATGACACAACCACGTCAATTGCTTTGAGAAGGCAGGAGAAAGAAATGTAATTCAACTGACACCAAATACAAAATAAGTTCAGAGATAATCCTTACAGAAGTTTAAAAATAGACAGATTCATGCTCTGGTTCCTGTTATATCCATTATATTTTCGTAATTAGTACGTTTGCACATAAGCCAAATCTAAACAGTTTATTCACATTTGAAATGTCAGGGCTGCTTATTAATCAAAGAAGCAGCCAGTCGTATTTGCTACTTTTCCAATCACTGTACTTAAGCACTTCAGGCAGAACAGAAATTCCCATACAAAGTGCAAATTACACGAATCTAGAACACCAGGATGAACTGCACACTTACCACACTCTGCAAGAAAACACACTAACAAAACACTAATGAAATTTTCTTCCCTTCTTTAAACTTATTTACTAGGACAGCCAAGGTGCATGTCCCAAAATAAAAGAAATACACAAAAATATCCTTATGTGAGTTTTGTGCTATGTACGAGAATAGGTGTTTTTCTATTCTTTTCCTTCCCATCTCTCCACACACCTTCCCAAGATTCTCAAGTTCCTCGACAAAAGTTCTCTAGTCTGCAGAAGACTACCTACATGTTACTCCTATCTAACTCAAACCTTTGAAAATACAGTAGTTTTGCACTTTGAAAAAAATCTATTGTATATTTTCCCTCTTGGTATCTGAAATGTGTCTGAAATGAGCCACATCTTATATCAACATAGAAAATTTAGCATTTGTATGGTCTCCCTTTACAGATGGTGCACACAAAAAAACTATTACACAATTATCACCTAAGCAGATACAGCACATGAAGATGAAAAAAGGTGACTGAAGTACTCAGCGTGAGGTGTATGCGACAGTTAAAATCTTTGTCCCAGGCTTTGCTGTAAAACCAGAAATTTGCTTTAAAATAGAAATCATAGAATTATAGAATTGTTAAGGTTGGAAGGGACCTTTAAGATCATCGAGTCCAACCCTTAACCTCACCTGACAAAACCACTTCTAAACCATATCCCCAAGTACCAGGTCTACCCTTTTTTTTAAACACCTCCAAGGATGGCAAATCCACCACCTCCCTGGGCAGCCTATTCCAATGCTGGATAGCCCTTTCAGTGAAAAAA
>VZSZ01000462.1:49185-67638 GCA_013398815.1 Ibidorhyncha struthersii | reverse complement strand
TTATTGTCTTAAATACTGATTTTTTTATTTCACTTTTATAAAAATGGTAAAGTGCTAAGAAACCCAAAGTATTCATTCAGTTGCAATTTTCAGTTGAATGCCACTGAAAACACAGAAAGCAATGAAACACTCATTAATATCATATTTGGCAGAGCGCATTATCTAACCTCTGCTTTTTTTGTTTTGAATAGGAAGGTGGGGTTTAGTTTTAGTTTGTTTTTTAGGTTTTTTTTGTTGGTTTTTTGTTTTGTCTTTTTTTTTAATCATGAAGCAAGCAGCCCAATAGGTTAGGTCTGGATGCAATGGAAGCATTAACCTGCAAATCCAGCTATTCAGGTTTGTCCAATAAGAAAAATATTAGGAAGTAAATATTCTAAGCAACATCTTCTGGTCTACAAATAAAGATAAGCGCCAATACAATATATAGAAATCCAGCTTTTTGGGATAAGGGGCACAGGGAGTTGAACAAAGATAATAATTGCAGTTCTGGAAAATAAATTAGATCCTTATAGAAATTCTGAAAGTAATCTACATGATTTGGCAATAAGTATTTGCCATAATAAAAACTGGATACCATTTCTTATAATGTAAGGTTAAAATGACTCGGGCTTCCCTGAAAATGTCACAACTGTACTATATAAAACAACTCCTAGTAAAAACACCTTTAAAAGGGAATTAGCTATGAATCTAAACACTGTAAAAGGTATGTTCTTGGTTTTTTGAACTTCTGCTTTCTTTATACCAGCTCAAATTTCATTATCAGATTTTAACCTCTTTCTAAATCATAAACCTCTATTTTTCCTAAATCTTTCAAACTCTCTTAGCTCTCCAGTAGCGGCAGAAGTAGTTCCTCTACCACATAAATACCTCTGTAATGCACAAAATTAGTTAGCAATCCACAAATGCTACTCAAAGCTTTTGAGCAGGTATCATACTCAGACTAGATCACACTGCTGAATCGTTTTTTTTAAATTCCAGAGTTTAGAGTTGATACTCTAAATTACGAATGTCATATGAATTCAGCATGTTGTTCAAAGTAGCGCTTAACTCACATTTAAACTAACAGAAGTCACATACCTGAAACTTAGCACCAGCTGAGCAGTTTGCCTACAGACTGCCCAGATGAACCAAACTACCTTTTCAAGATATTTTTCTAGATTTGGATTTATACATGCCACATTTTAATATAATTTTCAAATACAAACATATAAACCCATCTTGTTTCACTGAATATATACAAAATATCTCTCTGTCACCATAATAATAACCTTTGCAGTGAGGATTCCAGTGTTAAATGATATGGAGAAAAAACATCTTGAGACGAATAGCTAAACTGGAGGATGCTATCTACACAGTCAGACTTAAGACGTCCATTTAAAAGAAAAGCTTTTTTCAGAATTCAGTTTTTAAAATTCCTTTGGCAAAAGAAAATACTATTGATCAACATCTGAATCTACTGAAACAGCGTAATTCAGTGAAACATCCCAAGTCACGTCTGTAACATCTAATTGTTTAGATTTTATAATTTTCTTCTTCTACACTGCGTCACTCCTAGAGTTGCCCCTTTTATTAGTAACTAAAAACATAAATTTTATACTGTTAGAATAGCTTTCACCAATTCAGAAAAAAATAGTGCCATCTTAATGGAATATAACAGGTTACAAGTAACTAACTTGGGTTTTCTGTTAAAGTAACAGTTAAGTAACCTTTACCTAGTGGCACTTCAATCACCATTCCCAAACGCAGACACAGGAACTGAAGACAGGTGTTTACTCAACAACCAGTGTTTCAATTTTCAACTCAGCCAGGTCAAAACATTTAAACTCAAATGTAATCACCCAGAATTACATCTATTACTATTTCGTGAGACAATTTCCGTCTCTCATCCCCAATCACCTGCTTGCCTACATATTTTGACCTGTCATACATAACAGGTCTTGGAAACATGAAATACTGACAGATTGGTATGACACAAAATAAACTTGTCTGGCAGTTACTCATTTTTATTCACTACTACTTTTCACAGCACCATCACAAGAAATTTCCAAATTTTTCTAAACAACATGTTAGAATTCTAATGATTTAAAATAACCTATTTTATTGAGCATCTTACAAAACAAGATCTTTGTATATGGATTTTTATATAAACACGTGTCTCCAAAAAATGAGAACTGCTACATAGTATCTGATAGCTGAATCAAGAGAAGATAACAGAGCAAATACTAACTTCAGAAAAGCCTGACTATGACTAGCCACAACTCTCCGGCAGTAGCTGATACCACATGCTTCAAAGATAGGCACTTTGAATCCAAATAGTAGGCAGTTACAGAATAACTTCCTTTGGGGAAGTCTCTTTTCAACTTCATCAATTCAAATGTGACCGACCATATTCCTTCCATAATATGAATCTACCCGTAGAGCTAGGGACTTCTGTGAAGTTCCAGTACAGATCAATTTATAAAAGAAGTTGAGATTTACAAGCTATTTAAAGTGGGTATTAAATACCGTCTTTCCTTGATAACTCAGTCAGTGTTTCTTTGTTTCCTCCTATGTTTCAAGCCACTAGACTTCAAAGTCACTCATTCTAAGCAGCTTTGTCAGGGTTTTAGCACCACAACTTTTCAAGAAGTACCTTAATTTTGCAAAGAAGTTTGCCACTTTCGCAAACAGAATCTCCCTCAATTCAGACTGTTTTATTATGAAAAGAAAACCATGACAACTGTTTGTACTCTTGCTTTATTATTACATCCGGCCTGGTCACTACTGGAAATTCAATCTATCGTCGTTGCTAGGAGCCTGTTGCTACGCAACCTAAAAGGGTTATGCAGCGCTTTCAGGCTGAGAAGCATTGAAAACACCACAGGCCTCCTNTTTTAGCACCACAACTTTTCAAGAAGTACCTTAATTTTGCAAAGAAGTTTGCCACTTTCGCAAACAGAATCTCCCTCAATTCAGACTGTTTTATTATGAAAAGAAAACCATGACAACTGTTTGTACTCTTGCTTTATTATTACATCCGGCCTGGTCACTACTGGAAATTCAATCTATCGTCGTTGCTAGGAGCCTGTTGCTACGCAACCTAAAAGGGTTATGCAGCGCTTTCAGGCTGAGAAGCATTGAAAACACCACAGGCCTCCTCCTATGCTCTAACCAGTTTATTTAAATAGATTAACACTTTCCTCAGCCAACCCCCAACTGCTGGCGTACCCTTTAAAAAAAAATTTACAGTGACAGATTTGAACAATGTAAACAAACACAGAACTAGAAAAATTACATAAAAGCAATATATCTGATCTGTACCACACGCTACATCAAGTAAACAGCAACACTTCCTCTAATTCAGCATTCAAGTTAGGAAAGTTAAAATCCGTAAACTTCAAAACCCTTCAAAGTTTAACTTTCAGCAGCTAGTATAGTGGAGTTGCACAACATGCTCTGCACAGGTATTTTATAATAAACTACGACAGAACAATACATTAAGTTTCATATTCTGTATCATTAAGCGGGACTTAAAAAAAACAACTAAAAATAACTTTATAATGGCAGAATAACTCTTAGTACTTATTCTCTATATCAAAAGATGTCCAAGATGTCCAACAGGCCTGTAAGCTGGTTTTAAGACTTTGCAGGCGAACCGAGTTCAACCTTTTGTATGTCTTTGCCACCTTTACAGACATCTATGTACATCTCTGCAGATTCATTTCTTTCAGCAATATTTTTGCAAATCTGCTGGAGAATGGCTAAGAAATGACATGCTGAAGAGCTGAATGTTACGGCTTTTCTCCACTCTTTCTAATAATCTGAAGCTGTTCCAGCCTGCACCAAAGAACAAGTTGTTCTACAGCACTGGAATTAAGAAAGCTACATTTCCTCCAGCTTGGTCCTTTAAATGGATTCACACTACAACATACTAGCACAGGTTGTGTTTGCTGACTGACTCAACAGGGTGCTGAGAGTGTAAAATGAGTTGTAACTGCCTTTCTTCAGCGGTAGTATATATTTGTGCTTACCTTCCCAAACTAATTATTTTGTTGGTATCTGTTATTCTGAAACTTGTATTCCTCTTTTGAATAAGATGGACAGCCGTATCAGAAAAAAAAAAACAACTGTTTACTAAGCTAAGAAAGTAACACACTGTCCCAATATGTATTGGAAATGCTAAGATTACTTGTCCATACAATAACCATAACATCCAGTAACATGACATGGATTCCAGAAATCAGATGAGGAAATGCTACAGTTTGTCCTTCCCAAAATGCTTCATACTACTTAGTGGTTGAGGTTTTCTAGAGGAACCTTGAAAACAATAGCAAACATCAAGACTGTTCCGAAGACAAAAAATCTCAGAGGGTTGGGGGTAAAACAGCAAGCATCATCAGAATGCATTCATGAACACAAACTCTTCTAACTAGAACTTCGCTGCTTCTCCAGAATTTGTAAGCTTGCAGAATCTTTTTCTAAAGCAAAGCCAAACTTCTCACCTATGTTATGATAAAACTCAAACCACAAAGAAGTTGCCTGATGCCCCATATTTGGGAGATTTTGCCTACTAAAGTTGACAGTCACTCTAGAGTCCACAACCAAATATCACAATCAAACACATTCCATCAACTTCTGCAGCCAAAACCATAAATTTAAAGACTTACCAAGTATGATCACCATTGCTAGTTTACTTTTTATGATTTTTTACAAAGAAAAGGTCACTGTAATGTTAAGTTACCTTAGTGGTTGTGACCTCAAAGATGACAGGCAGCTTGGAAAACATCAACAGAGGTATAGCTAGAACAATCTAAGCATGTTATGCTGTAAAACTACCTACTGGTTTGCAACTGAAAACTAGATATTGACTATCTGAACTAAGTTTTACAGGCATTTTGTTAGAGCTTGTTAAGTGCTTCAGTGTTGCCCAAGGATTTATTAGAGACAGGAATGACTTTGACAAAGAAAGTAGAGAACCAAAGCTATGTCCACCTACAATTTTCCCTTAAATGACCTTTCATAAGTATGACAGTCCCTTCAATGTCACTGAAGCAAATGAAACTTGCAGACATCAATGTTTTGTTTACACAAAACAGAACAGGGCCTTGATTTATAACATCTAGTGAGACACCCTGATTGTCTTCATTGACAGCTCAATAAAAGGAATTTGACCAGAATCTGGCTTAAGAAAGAGCTTAAGGCCTAGCCTAGCATTCTTCTGTCCTTTATTGTAGAAGACACCTCACCCGTAGGCCTGGCCATTTAAGGAACCTGTGCAAACTGAATGTTCCCTCGGGAAGTAGCAAATTAGCTCTAGGACAACAGCTCCACATTACCAAGCCGATTTAAGAAGTTAATGTTGTCTCCTATAACTCTAGAACCCTTACTCTCAGGATATAACTCACTACCACCACAATTTTACCAGAGAAAATGCACACAGAACTGCTTGGAAATGTTGTTTCAGCCTTGAGGAACACTGCACTGTAGCGAGCCTGCAGAAAGTCTTTTCTACTATTTTCTTCTAGATGTCAAATCACTTAACGTAGTTGGACTATATTTGGTTCTACATACTCTCTATATACATGAACAAGAGATGTATGCACATACACACTGTGACTCTGCATACATATATACTGTATGTGCAAATATATATACATACAGAACAGCTGCTTCATGCATATATAATACATGTACATAGAGCCATCCAAACTAAGTGGCATATATGTTGTTAACCATTTCATTATATCTTAAAAAAAAAATAATAAATTCATATGTAGTTCCTCTCACCCATAAGTAGCTTCAGAAGATTAAAATTCTCAGCAATGCTGATAATAAGACACAGGATAAAAAAAAGTTATTTGCCTGTATGTATTTAAACACATACATATTTTATGATACTTAAAACCCAGCTACTTCCATATTAAGTTTTAGTAAATGCACAAATTCCAATAGTAATTTAACTGTGGCATAGCCATGAAACTTCATTACCAGAAACTGTTAGTATCGGGCTTTTAGCTGTGACTCACCTAAACTGCTAAATTTCTCTGGAAATGCTGTTTAACAATGCATAAATTGCTCACATAACCATCTTCCACATACAGACTACTGACACCATACCCTCAGATCAGTAAACACACCACTAGATGAAGCTATGGTTTTCTCCTGAACTGCTTTCCTACAAATTTGTTACAGTGTTTAGCACTAGAGTCAATGACAGAGAAACTGTTGTTCCTGTATCCCAAACACTCCCACAGTTAATGAAGAAGCAGCATGAAGGAGACATAGAAAAGAACAAAGGCAGGTTGAGTAACTGTAAAAGGCCAAGCACCTAAGAGAGTGATCAGAAGATGTAAAATATATGTAGAAGAACAGCAATTAGCTGAGACACAAGTGAAAGCAAGTAGTGAAAAGCAGGGATGATAGCTGGAATTAAAGCATATAGAGTAATGGTTCTCAGCTTTCGGAAGATCTCCCCTTTCCTGCTTTGAAGCTAAAAAGAAGCAAAAACACTTTTAAAGACACTGCCCTCAGAACGATTGTAAAATTGGTGCACTGTACACAAGAAAGAAAGCAGAGACATTCCAGGCACAGGTCTGATTACCCCTAATGTAGAGAATACAATGACCACACAGAGAGGTCAAAAGCATACAAAATTTACAATAATCAAACTGTATTGCACTTAAAAATAAACAACATCAGATGTGTTACAGTAAATTGGTTTATAATTCTTACTGAATGTAATATATTCTTAATATCTTCATTTATCAAAACTACATTATTTTGTTCAATCACATCACCTACCATTTGCAGCAAGTATTAAAATTTTCAGGACCACAAGAGGTAAAATTTCATGTTCAGAAATAACAGACTTAGGAGAACTGAAGACTAAGTGCTACAGGAACAGTGACCACAGTGAAATAAAAACTATGCCCTTTTCACTTTGTACATACACAGGGCTGTTAAAATAGCATATTTGTATCTGTTACTAAAAATTTTGTCAAAATTTAAGTTACAAAGGTTTTTCAATATTATAATCAATTATATGAAAGGAGACAGTATTCTTTTCACATCTCCAAACATAAAAGGATGGCCTTAAATAAGGCTTGTATATTCTATAAATGATCAATAACAAAGAAAGCTAATTTTGTTATAGTTCCACTGAAAACTTGAATTCATCATTAGTTATGAAAGTCGTAGTATGAATTATCAACATAATAACATTATCAAAATCATATACTCTGACATGAAATGAAAATCATGATTGTAAATTATAAGAAAAAAACTTTATACCTCTGTGTATAGATAATGCACTCAAATATGAAAACATAGATTAAAATTTATCACATAAAAGGGATTAAAGGATTATAAATATGTATATGACTATATGAATATAAAGGATAGGGAGACTCTAGAGCAAGTCTTAAAGAAACCTGGATCTCTAAACACATGTAACTTCTTATCCCATTATAAAAGAGTTCCAAACTGAAACACAGTTACCCAATCTGAACATTTCAAATCCTAACGCTCAGTTTTTCCCAAACTAAGCAACATCAAGCTAGTACCTTAAAGCTGATCAGTATGGTTAGGCTTACTTAAATATCTAAAAACTACTGTGGATGAACTGCTCAAAACCTTGACCAAGGAACAAATATGTGTGGAAAGAAGTGTAGCAAATTATAGCTGTAAAGAGTATAATAAATTATGATACTTTGGAATTAGTCCCAGAAATTTTTCAAAAGTTCGCCTCTAATTACCTTGGAGGATTGCACATATATTTTCCAGGACAGACTCTGACAAACCCAAGCAAGCAGCGGCAGCTCCTCAGTCAGTCCTACCAGCTGTGGGAGCTTGGCTTTGTCATTCTAGAAAGGTAGCAGGTATCNTAATACAAAAAAAAAAAAAAAAAAAAAACAACAAACAACAACAAAAAAAACAACACACCAAAACACACCAAACCCCAAACAACTCAAGATCTTACTTTCCTACTTTAAGATATCCTTGGAGCTTCCCACTCCTCAACAGGATTTTTTTCCCCAAAGTCTGGAGATTTACCTGTTCTCAGGTTGCTGGTAAAATAAACAGATTCTGAACTTCTCACTACACGTTCTTCCTTATTACATAAAACTGGCTAAAAGAACGTTCCTCAGAATATATTTTTTAAGTGTGAATTTTGTGTACGTCGACATGAAGCAGGCTAAAGAATTCTGAGAGAGAAATCTAGAGATTAGCAAACAAGAAAGGAAAGTGGCTCTTGGCAAAGAAAGAATCATGCAGTTCCTGGAAGCAGAGAACAGTACTTGTAGGCTATCCCTACAACCCAGCCGGATATATGTCAGCAATGAGTGATGCTTAGCATTGTCACACGCCACTATCTCAGGTAAACTGTTAAATATTAAACCACATGCAAGCCAGGCATCCAACATGGAACAGGGAAAAACAGTGGATACTGAACTGTATTGAGCTTAATAACTAAAAATGAGTGCCAAAAAATACTGAAAATATAATTGTAGTTACAAATTATACATGAACTGGTATCACTGCCATCAATAACAACATAATAAGGCAGCAAAAAAAGAACTAAATCATAAAATGCAAAGGAAGAAAAACACGTTGACATAAAGGAAGATTTAGAGTGGTATATACTTCAATTTCCTGTCTAGGAAAAAAAAAGAAAGAAAAAGAAAGAAAAGAAAATGAACGATCAGTCTTTAAGTATGTATACAAAGAAAACTTTCAAATAAGTATTCACAGAGAAATTACAAAATTGGGTACACATTTACAAAAAGCTACCTTATTTTAAAATGCTGCTGTATGTCACCCTGCCTCATGATCTGAACTTTATCTCTTTAAAAATCTACTGCTTTGCTTTGTATCCATATATTTAAAGTACACAAATTGTAAAATTAAATTCTCATTTTCCTAATAGTGTATTAAAGTTAGCTCAAAAGGAAATCAAACAATCTCATTCTGCTTTGTAAAAGAATATGAAAAAAAACAATGACAGATGGTAACTGATGACAGAAGTATCCATGTCCTTTGCCATCTTGAGTATAGTTGTATGAGGCGACTGATATTTCACCATGTTTATCATGTTCTTTCTTTCTTTTTTTTAAGAAATATATATTCAAGTTAAACAGCAAATCCAGTGACAGCAATTACACAGGAAATACACAAAAAAATTATTATGTGGGAAGCAATGACAAAGAAATACTGTCACTGTAAGAATATTATTTTACCAAACATGCTTGAAATTCAGTATCATACTAGACAACATCATTTAAGATATTAATTCTAACCTTGTTTGCTTTCTCCTGTGACTTTTCCCAGTACGTTAGCTTTCACAAGCACATATTTATTCACAAGATGCTGTTATTACCATAAATGTTTCCAAAATAAAGCTTGATTTTGGCATCTCATGAAATGATGAAATATTTTTAATGTAAAAATACACACAAATTCATACACACAGAAATAAACCAAAAAAACTCCGTAAGTCAAACATGTCAAAAACCTCCCACATGGCTTTTTGTCCACCTTGCAATAAAAGACACTCCGTTCCAAACACTCTGTTTTGTTCTGCTTTTTCAACCTAACAGTACTCAGTACCTTAAAAGACAGCAATTTGAAAAAGCCTCAGCTTGTTATTTCCTGGATAGATACCAATATTTTTATTCCATGTGTGACTTAAAATCAACAACTTCAATGCTTGTTTTTAGATTACAGGCATATATTTATAAACAATATTCTAAAATGATTTAATCTTCCTTACTTATTACCGCACTTCTCTCAGAGAAACGGATCTCTAAGCCCTTAGCTAAACTTAGACTCTTGAAAGCATATGAAAACATGAAATTGTGGAAAAACATGCACAATGGTTCTTATTAGCTAGGATTACCTAGCACAGCTTTTTTTACTTACGAGAAAAAACACTGAGATAGAAAAAACAAGAAGTAGAGTATAAATGAAGTAATGAATACTGAACAACATACTGGGACACAGAAATAATAAAAAAAAAATATTAGGGGAAATCCATTAATTATAAAAACCAAAAGAATGTCATTAATCAAGCTAGTACTGTACAACAGTGAATAGTTAACAAATCTCAATGTTTACAGTAATTGTACTTACAGTACAAATAGAATATAAAGAATTACACAGTTGGATCATGGAGCATGTTTGTTTGCTTTCTGGCCTCTAAAGTTACAGAACATTCCTAACAGAAATTTTCATATTGTCTGACAAAAAGCTTCACGCTCATGTAATGTGAATACTGTTACTTTCAAAAGTTGTTTTTATGAAAGGTAATGTTACAATTTTTACAATTGTTTAGTAAGATTTGATTTATTAGGCTATATCCTACTGCACATAGAGATAATCAGAAAACAATTCAAATATAAAGAACATGCAGTGACAATATTGATTAAAGATATGTCATGAACAGCAGAAACTTTCTAAGTCAAAGACATAAGACTATGTAACATATCATTTCTTTGTTACTCATAATTGCCAAGTAACAGTAAAATAACATTATCAAATAGACATCATTAGCTATCTCATGTATAATATGGGAACATAAAAATCTAAACTATGACACATACAACACCATCACTGGATACTACTTTTGAGATATGCTAAAGATTATTCAGTTTTCTTATTGAAGCTCCTTGTTTTGCTCAGCAAGATTTATAACACTTTAATTTCCTTAGTATTCATTTTAATCACTAACTCGCAAAAGTCAGACACGTAACCTTACTTGATAGGAACATTCTTAAAAACAAGCACAGTAGAAGAGAGGTACTTGAAAAAAGTACTACGTTACGGTGTTAGATCTTTTAGGACATTTCAAGTTTCACTGTGCATTCTGTTATTTAGTTCAAGTGGAAAAAAGATTTTTCCCAGGAAAAAAATGCACCGCAAACACTTAATGGAAATCTTACGTCCCTCTTCCACTGAAATTCTCGAATTTGAGGGATGTAAGTTTAACAACTTATGAATAAAATCAAAATGCAGGTTCTGAATAATGTATTTGCTTGCTTATGCCTTAATAATTGAATTCTATTCAGCTAACAATGAAACATCTGCACTGAAATAAAGGGATTACTTTCTATTACTGCCTTGATTATCAAGACTATATTTATCTCAATTAGTAATATGTACATACGTCTTTGCTTATCCCTCAAGCAGTGCTGAATAAGAGTAAGAGATACATTAATTTTGCTATGGACTTTAGCATCTCTATGCCCCACAATGATTAAACCCCAGCCAAAACAAACAAACAAACAAAAAACCAAAGAGAATCACTTCAATCAATAGTAGCATTGATTCCGAAACTATTTTTGATTTCACCAATACTAGTTACCACCATACACACTTCCTTAGACTGTAGCTCTTCACCTCCATCATTGCTACTTAATTTTATATTTGCAACTGTGTGAAAAAGCAAAGATTTTTTCTAAACTAAAACCTCTTTACAGACACTCAGAAACGATCATCCTCACTTCCCAAATCCTTTTCTTGGACACAACCCAGTTCTTATCAAAATTAGCACAAATACAGGCGAGTTATAGGAAAATATTTTAGATATCCTCATCACAAAAAAAAAAACCCAACACATTCAGATTCTTGGCCATTATACTTGTTGAATACCTCTTACAAATCACCAGGCAGTTAGCCAAATACAGAATGTTTCATCAACACCCTTGAACTGGTCTTAACAAAACAAGGAAACTATCCAATTTATTTTAAAATTTTAAATAATTTCCAATAAAACAATTAAATTTGCAGGTTTTGTCTTTTTCTTTATTTTCCTCTTTTGCTGGAACAAAAGGATTAAGAACTGCAAATTAAGAACCTAGTAAATAAACACAAATAAAAGTCCACAGAAAGCAACAACTGGGGTTTGGTTTTGCCAGGTATTCAACCAATGTCTTTGCTTCTTGTTTTTAAATCCCTTTGTTCATAGTTGCCTTTCCCTGAAGAGACCTAACATTTGTTTTCTTCTATTGCAGTTTTCTCTACTGCTATTATTTTTGCCTCTGCAGGGCTCCAGTGAAAATTCTCAAGGTTCTATTGTAAAATATTTTATAAATAAATGCATGTAATCCAGTCTATGCCCAGATCAAAGTTTGTGAAATCCAGAGAATAAAGTGTTGAACCAAAATAACCTAACTGTGGTAATGCACTGAACGTAAACGGAATACAAGAGTTCTGTGTTGCTAGGCAGATCACCTCTTGGGCACCCAGACTAAGTCTTTGTGATATACCTAAAGGCAACTATTCTGTGATTTTAGCTCTAGACACTAGCCCTCCTCTTACTTCCGGAGATGAAGATTCAATTGCAGTCCAAAGAAATGGAACTGGTGAACAAGTAAATGACAAACTAGATCATAGTCTAGGAACTTCCACCGCAGAGCAGGAATCTTAAGTAAAACCTTAGTATAGTTCAGGCTGCAAGGGATTTCAGGAGCTCTCAAGTCCAACTTCGTTCCCAAAGCAGGCACAGACTTGGCATTACAACCAGCTTCTCAGGGCTTGAAAATCTTCAAGAACAGAGATGGCAAAACCCCACTTGGCCCCAGCTGCATTGCTGGGCTGTCCTCACAGGAAAAAAGGTTTTCCTTATCTCCAGTCTAAACCGCTCTTGTTTCAACTTAGAAACACTGCCTCTCAACCTTCCACCATGCACTGCTGTGAAAAGCCAGGCTCCATTTCCTTGATGAGCTCCTTGTAGGTATAAGGAAAGGCTGCTGTTAGGACACCTGAAACTCTCTCTTCTCCAGACTGAACAAGCCCAAATCTCTCCGTGTCTCCTCACAGATACGTGTGCTCCAGCTCCTGTCTATCTTAGTGGCCCTCTGCTGAACTTACTCCACTTTACCAGTGTCTTTCCCATAATGGCAAGAGGGTGAGGGCAACACTAGATATGGATGTAGGTGTTGCCCAATAAGTGCGGAGGGGGGTGCAGTAATCATTTCCCTCAATTTCTTGCCTACACCCTTGTTCATACGGCCCAAGAGATACTGCTGATCTTCTCTTACTGCCAAGGCACACTGCTGGCTCATGTTCAGCTCACTGCCAACCAGCGACCCCAGGGCCTTCTCCACAGCGCTGCTTCCCAGCCACTCTGTCCCCAGCCCATAGGGTCTGTGAAGACCTAGACAGCTGCACAGGACCAGTATTCCTCTCCCTTTTGGCGAGTATAATACTGTAGAAGTAGGTTAAAAGAGAGTCTTTTTTTTCAGTGACCACTTTTGTACAAGATTTCACTACCACAAAAATACCGTGTTCATTTAACAGACAATCTCTATGTTGTAAGAAAAGATGCACTTTCTAACACTCTGTGAAGGACAGTTAGCAGACTATGTGAGAAAATATACTTAATACAGAAACGGCACGATAACGACCAGTGATTTGAAAACCACCAGTTTTAGCCGTTGCCACTACGCAAGTAACTCCATTTAACAAGATTTGACTAGCCAGATTTAAAAGTGATGCCCTGCTAGATAATTCTTATCCCTATGAAATTATCTGCCACATTTCTTTCATTCTTTGAGAAAAAACAAACAATAAAACAGGTCACTGCATAGCACTGAGTGCCCTAAGAATCTTTTCCTTTGTTTTTATGGCAAACTTAACTATTTCCATACTAGCAGGTTAAATGCTATAACTACAGAAAGTAAAGAGTTTTTGAAACAGTACATGGAAGAGAGAAGTACTTCATGTAGAATAAACATATTTTCAAAAAACAAAATATAAATATTAGCTAATAAGAGCAGATCATTGGGAGTTCAGAAGAATAGCTGTAAAACAAAGTTATGCTTGTGACCAGGCAGCTTGGTTTATGGAGGTGACACGGCTAATTTTATGAGAGGACTTAACATATTATCAATCAACATCTCACTGCCCACTATTAAAACCCAATTACATCTTCAAACCATTTTTAATGGCCACACCCTGCTGTGCTACCCTTCCTATACAGCAAAGTTCGGAACAAGTACTTTAGCATTTCTGATCAAAATTTTTTCCCCACACACACCTTCCTTTACCATAGATGACCAAAACGTAACTTCCAATTTCCTATCTGCCAGATACATCTGTTTCTCTGCCTTGGATATTATACCTCTTCCCATATTATAACATGTAGAAAGAAAATCTTATACTTTATTAAAAATTAGTTATTTTCAGTACCGGAAAAAAAACAAACTGCTGGCTCCAGGTTAACCTTATTTCAGTAGGCTACAGACAGTGAGCCTGCTGATGTTGAGCTTTCAAGAAACTCAGCTGTGTCTGAAGAGTTACCATTCTTGGATCATAACATGTAACCGACAACACAACTATGTTGACACAAGAACTTTTGAGTATCCCAAACTTATAACAGTGCTGAGGACAAAAGCCATTAACAGCTGCTGAAATTTACAGCACCGAGCTGTTGCAAGTCCCAACCATATAACCTAGTATGTCATCCTGAAACCAAGCAGTGGGAACCCTTAAAAGGGAGTCTTCCACATGCAAAGTAATCCTAAAACTCCCCTTTATCTCAGTTGCCTGAAATATGTTTCTGAAACACAACTTGTGACGAGGCCACGTGAATAATGTGTCTTCATTAGGTCATGAAAGTTGTTCACTGCACTGAAATGAGTGAGATCCTGTATCTAGCTCTTCCCTCAGGTCAAGAGATGTCAGTTTCTTCAGAATTCAATCAGGAGAAATGTAGACTAAAGTAAGGACAGTCAAGATACTGAACACCTTCAAGCCCCATTAAAGACAGGAAACTTGACTCGGTGGCTCCTATCAGGATCATGGCAGGTAATCTTTGGTATCTAAAATTTAAATCTTAGTAAGACCTGCCTCCCCAAAAACTACTGAGATGGTAACTGAAATCTGAATATCCCAGGCTGCACAAGTTCATAAGGTTATACTGGTTGACTACTGACCATCTGGATGACTTGAAACAACAGCATTAAAAAAAAACAACAAACCAAAGAGCTGCAACTGAACCAGCATAAAAACACTCACTTTAAAATACTACAAGAAGCTCTGTTCCGTGAACTAGAATCACTACTTGCATGATAATTTATGTTATTTCTTTGTAGGACCACCTCTAATTCTCAGTCTATTGCAAATAAACCTTACCCTTGTTTGACACGTTTGCTACTGAAGCGTACTTCAGTCACAAAACCTGAAGTCTGTGAACTACTCCAAGGTTTGGAAAACAAGCCCTTCTCACCTCCACATAACTGCAGAGCCAGTGCACCAAAACCTCTACAAATTTACCAGCCCACTATTGTTCCTTGAAATACCCCGTCAGGACTATGCTGCTTAAAGTACAGAAGAGTTTCAGAGAGTTGGAGAAAAACAGAGCAACTCAGGACAACCCTCAGTCAGAAATCACCTGGAAAGCTGGATAGAGACAATACCATGGAGAGCTGCGCTTTCGTCTTAGCTCGTTCACACTTGCCTCACTTCAAAACCCAGAATCTGATCACAAAAAGACTTCCACAAAACAAGGGAATGGAGCCATATTTCTTGCTGCATACCTCGATTCTAAAGCTAAGCAAGTTTTACTGCCAAAATAATGGTAAGGATCGTATAGCTCACAAAAGAGCTTTCATGCCTTTCAGAAAGTCCAAAGAATAATCTTCCTAGAAGCTACAAGGAATTGCTATTACTATTACACAGAATCAACTTTGAGGACTTAAAAACATACTGGATTCTATGTTATTCCAATTACTAAAGCTGATAGAAAACAACAAAATGAATACGGAAGAGTTATTTATCATCTCTTATGCAAATCGCAACTCAGTTGAAGCAGCTTAACACAGAGTGGAAAAAATAAAACAGGAGTGAACTACATACTAAACAGAAATGTGCATGTTGGCAGGACCGTAGCTGCCACATGGTCAACAAATAAGCATGTCAATTTCACCTCATGGCTAAGGGTTAATTTGATAAGTCAGCTACTATGCAGGTAGTTCAATTGCTCCTTGCTAGCCAAGGCTAATGTAACTTTGAATACAGTCAGACCTTTCCGCAGAAGTAATCTAAATAGTGTTCATAAGTCATATATTAATTTTATAAGTGGGTGTAATATTCTGTACAGTTACAGATATTTAGTTAAACATTGCCTGTCTACAATTTAACTAACCATAAAATGTGTATGATCTGATCATTAAATTTTTTAAGATTATTTACTCAAAATTTCTGATTAAAAATAGTTTTTAAATGGTGATTATAGAACAACTCTCTTCCTAAAAAAACACTTTGAAAAGCAAGCATGGGTTTGTAATTAAGGCAAGTAGTTTCAAGGCAAGTTTTTTTTCTTTACTGTATCTTTTCAAATTCTCCAAGAGACCCAAAGCAATTAACACTGAATCCCAATAATAAACGTGGTATGTAAAAACTTAACTAGAAATACAATTTAACAATCCTTTGTGTACAGTCACATGTCCTTCCTAATGGAAGTACTACCACATACCTCTCATCAACAAGAATGTGGAGTATGAAACATTCTTCCTTCACTAAACCTGTAAACCTATTGTCTCTCCTGCTTATTTCAAGCTACAGAACAATAAAGAGGTAAGAGTGCAGCACACACCTTATTGGAAAAAAAGCAGTTAGGGCTCTAGATGGAGAATTCTGAAAACTTTTTGCAGTAGTTAAATAGAAGGTGAATCTTCATATTTAAGAGACATTTGACATAAGACAAAAATTCTGACATTCACCACTCCTTCCAATGGCAAAAGAACTGCAATTATTTTGTTATTTTTGCTTTCCCTTACCTATAATGAGTAGACTTAGTCCTCCTTAGTAAACACTAGTTCCTTTTTGTAGTTCAACTCATCTAAGACTTGCATTGACAAATTGCACTCTCAGCTGTTCACAGTGCAGAATGCTACCATGAGACAAGGAAGAGTAAGCTCAGGTGATGGCATCTCATTTTGTTTAGATGAGACTACACAGACGAATAGCGACTTCTGTAAATGCTCTGTGGGTAATATGCAACAGGTAATGCCGGAAGACACCAGCTCAAATTCACAGTCCTGGTCATCTAATCCACTAGGAAGTAAACCCTTCAGATAGCCCATAAACATCCAGTATCATTGATAGACTGCTCTCCCTTTTGCCCCCTGGATTAGGTACATTTGCAGTGGGGAGAAAATCAGACCAAAGGTACTACAGAAACAACATACAATGCATCACCTTAAAATTCAGCAAACATGAACTAGCTCATTCGAGCTAAAAATGCATTTATGTACTTTTGAAGTTTAGCTCCACATTAGCAGAATAAATAGCTATCTATAACCTTAAATAACTGTGTTGTAAGTAGTTCTGGCTCAGAATCCTATTATGCTTTTTCAATTCTTTTTAAGGGAAGTATAGTTAACAACACAGAAAAAGAAGTAAGCAGACAAGAAAACAGAACACCTTAACTGACGTAGAATAAACAGACTCAATGGCACCTGCAAAGTGACACACTGCACCTTTTAACAGGTTTGCTTGTTTCTATTTCTACTTTGCAATGTTGCATGATTTAACTACATGGAGTTTAAATGTTTAGAAAACATTGCTGAGGGGGTATGTAAGAGAAAATACAGATTAATTATTATGAGGTAATAAAACAGAAAGGAGAAGCCAATTACTTGGTAGATAAACAGTAAACACAGCTTTGAGTCATTAGTTGTGGTGGCAGCATCCAAAGCCCGAACAAAATCTAAAGACATGGTTCTTGCCTTAAAGACCTTGTAAACTTACTTGAAATAAGACTTCAATAAGAAGAAAATGAAAGAACTAAAGAAATTGTTTACTCAGAGAAGGTCTAAGAAGTTGAGATATACTCAAGGTAGTGCGTCCATGGGTGGATGAAAAGACCTCTAAAAATAGTGCTAGATTATTTTTTTTAGAATGAATGTCACAAATGTTACAAGTACACTCAAATTTAGTGATTAATATGCGATCTTTGGTGTTCCCATAGCATTGTTATGGTTGTCATGTAAGAATTTAACCAAGTGAGACAGGTTAGAAATAAGCTAGGAATTTACAGAGGAAGTCTAAATTGCTAGAATTTAAACTTCCAATCCTCATTAAAATTTATATTGTAAAACAGGAAATTGGTTTATTAAATATAACTTACAATATAGTCCATCCACCACCTCTTTATTTTGGCCCACTAAATCTGAAGTTAGGGGACCAAAGATAACAACTTACCATAGTGGANGAGGAAAAACAACTAAAGGTAGTGTGCAAAACCAAGCAATTTAAGGTGTACTTTGCCAACTCCGGTCTGCACCTTTTCACATGCTTCCAACGGGAAATTACACTGAACCAGACTATTATCCATCCACACACACAAAAAAGCATTGCCTTATTAATCTTACAGTGTACAGAAAAATAATACATATTATTAAACTACAGACATGACAACAATGAAATTCTAATCTGTCGGTTCATAGATCCATACGGAAGGGAGTTTGGGAT
>VZSZ01000462.1:11029-33632 GCA_013398815.1 Ibidorhyncha struthersii | reverse complement strand
CCAGCTCCCTCAGTACCCTCGGGTGGATCCCATCCGGCCCCATAGATTTGTGTGCCTCCAGGTGCTAAAGCAGGTCCCTCACCATTTCCCCTTGGATTATAGGGGCTTCATTCTGCTCCCCATCCCTGTCTTCTAGCTCAGGGGTCTGGGTACTCAGAGTACAACTGGTCCTGGCTGCTGAAGACTGAGGCAAAGATGTCATTAAGTACCTCCGCCTTTTCCTCATCCTTGGTCACTATGTTACCAGCCCAGTTTACTAGAGGGCAGAGATTATCCTTAGTCCTCTTTTTATTGCTAATATATTCATAGAAACTTTTTTTTGTTGTCCTTGACAAGAGAAGCCAGGTGTAGTTCTAGCTGGGCTTTGGCCCTTCTAATTCTTTCCCTGCATAGCCTCCCTACCTCTTCGTATCCCTCATGAGTGGCCTGCCCTTTCTTCCAAAGGCCATAAATCCTCTTTTTCTCCCTAAGTTGCATCCCTACCTCTCTGTTCAGCCAGGCTGGCCTTTTTCCCCAACGCCTTATCTTTCGGCACACGGGGACAGCCTGCTCCTGTGCCTTTAGGACTTCCTCCTCGAAAAACATGCAGGCTTCCTGGACTCCTTTGCCCTGGAGGACTGCCTCCCAAGGGACTTTGTCAACCAGGCTCCTGAAAAGCCCGAAGTCCTTAATGGGACTAATAGTGAATAGCAGCACTCATCTCAGTTTTGTATCATCTGTAAATTTGCTAAGGTTGTGCTCTTGTCTCACCATCTCTAGGCCATTAATGAAACTGTTAAACAGTACTGAACTCAGTCCCAAGGCCTGTAGCATACCAGTAGTGACCACCCTACATCAGCTGGACTTTGTGCCAGTGACTACAAACTTTTGGACTTGGCAGTTCAGCCAGTTTTCAGTCCACCTCCATTTTTGTTGTCCATGGTTCATCGGTTTGTCTGGGTATGTTACAGATGACAGCAACAAAACCGTTGCTGAAGCTGAGGTAAACAACAACGGCTACTTTCCGCTGACCTACCAAGCCAGTCATTTCATTATAAAAGGTTATCAGGTTGGTCACACATGACTTACCCTTCATAAATCCATACTGACTACTACCAGTCACCTTATTTTCCTCGATATGTCTGGAAATGGTGTCCTGGATTATTTGCTCCCAGTCACTTTCTCTGGAATTGAGGTGAGGATGATCAGTGTGTAGTTTTCTGGATAGTCCTTCAGGCCCTTCTTGAAGATAGGGATGACATTTGCTTTTCCCCACTCTTCAGGAACCTCTCCCAGTCGCAGTGACCTTTTAAAGATACTTGAGAGTGTCCTCACAATAACATGGGCCAGATCCCTAAGTACTTGCAGGTGCAACCTGTCAGGTCTTGCGGATGTTTGAATATCCAGTCATTTTAAATATTCTCTAACCTGATCCTCCTGCACCAATGGTAAGTCCTTGCCCTGGTCTTTCCCACTGGTCTTAGTCAACTGGGATTGCTTTACCTCTAAGGACTCAGGTGAAGGGGCATTGACTACCTTGGCCTTTCCCCTGTCCCTTACTTCTAGATCCCTGACCCATGCAGCAGCAGACCTACATCTTCCCTAGTCTTCCTTTTCCTGCCAACATACCTATAGAAACCTTTCTTTTTCTCCCCTCCATCCTTCGTCAGAATCAACTTTCCTAACATTAGGGTCTGCCCACTAATCCTTAGCCATCAGCTCCCAGCCACCTCATTGTCCATCCCAAGGGAGAGATCCATGCATCGCCGTTGCTCTCTCGCATAAAAGATGATGTCCCCTCCTCACCTTCCCATCCTGTTCTTCCTACAGACCCTGCATCTGCCCATTGCAGCACTCCAGTTGTGTGAGTTATTCCAACATTCTCTCTGATCCCCAGTTCTGTTTCAGGCCTTACATTTATTGCTTATTGGTGCTTTTGAGCATTAAGTAAGTGGCACTGTCATGATGGCTGAGGTATTTTCTTAATCTTTCTGAATCTCAAAAATCCTATTGCACTTCAGTACTCGGACCATATTTCACAAGGTCTTAAATGCAATATATATGATAAGAATGCAGTCTTTCTTTCCATCACTTTTAGGAAAAACAAGGGTATAATTTCTGATTTTAAACATCCCTTCTGCAGAATTTCATGTAAGGTTTTAGATGAACACATTTTAAAATGACCGTGATTAAGTGGATGTATCACAAATTAGGAGTTATTTCAAGTAACTGTAGCATGTTTTATCTTTTATTTTTGGCAAGATGTAGGGGGAACAGTAAGATCTAGATTGTGCAAATTGCTCACTGCCAACTTCAGTGTCTATTCAAATACAATGTTATCATCCAAAGGAGAACAAACACAGTTTTTGAGGACAAGAGAACAGAAGCATGAGGAAGTGTAAAGATTTTTCCAGGATCACACACTGAAGCAAACAGAAGATCAAGAAATTTGGATCCTCATATTCTGCACCTTGGCAAGAATTTTTAACTTCATCTGTAACTGGATAATTATTACACAAGTTTATAAGGCACTACTTAAAAGCAGAAATTTCATGACAGTGTTCCTCTCTGAGCTTCATGATATCAAGGATCAGGCACTGTTGTTATCTCTGTGTCCATCCACAGGGTACAACCTGCAAGTTGCATCAGTGGCTGCACAGAGACAAGAAGCAATTTTAGCATGCAGTCCAAAAGCCCTCAACTTTTACAATTGTATAGATTCACAGTCTCACTATGGGCAGAAGGGAAGGAATTCAGCTGAAATAGTGGGTAGTTCTTGTCCTGGCAATAGAATAGGAGTCGTGGTGGAAGGAAGACATTTTCAGCTAGATCAGGAACAAAAATGTTGCAAAAGTGGGCATGCAATGTCTACCAAAAGCAGAAGCTAAGTCCTGTCTTGCATATTGGGGGGTGCCCATGCAGCTCACAGGAAGATTTAGTTGACACAGGAGGGATTCACTGTCCCTCCTGAAGGTTGAAACCTGAGCAGCTCTCAGCCCACGCACAGTTCAGTGTTGTGTACTTAAGCCTTTCATCCTGGTAAAGTGACAACATAGACCAGCATGGCCATGAAGCACTTGACTGATTCCCCCTGCTCATCATTACTCGATGGGTATTTGAGAGCAAAATCCTGGGAAGGGGAGAAAAAGCAGCATGATGATCCCAGTTTCTGCAAATTAGAATGAAGAGGCCTGTAGGAGGAGGGAGAGAATATGTCCTAAACAAAGCTTAAAAGCAGACAAGAAGAAATAAATTGTCTCAGCAGTAGCAGTTCTAATGCTTTCTAATGGTGAGGATCTTGGCACACAATTTTGTAGCAGGTGTAACTGCTACATAAAAAAATAAAATATCGAAATTTGTTACATATAACAAGTTTTTTATCTTTTGTAGCTTGTTACCCTTTGCCTTTTTTGGTATAGGGTACTGTTTTGCTGTGTATTACCCTTAGTTGCAGGATGCCAACATTGCATGTTGCTGTTGATGTGAACAGCAAAGACATTATGGTGATTATAAATGTCGAGGTGTGGGGGTGTCCCTCTATCCCTAACCCCACCTTTTGTATGTAAATGTTTTGGCAGAATAGATGAGCTACTGAGGCAGCTCTAAGTTTAAAATTAAAGTTTGATTCTGGCATTTCTTCAATTCTAAGCATAACTTCACAAATTTAATACTCTTTCAGCCTGTTTTTTCCTGGGTATGTCAGAAGAATAAGCATTACAGATAATTCTGTTGTCATGTATATTCATAGACAAATAGGCTTTCTTTGACTTTTAGAATACTCCCATATGATTATAAGTACTTCTCTGGTGTCTGCAAACCCACAGAGCCAGGAGGATGCCTTCAGAAAAATTTAGTTTACAGGTTTGTGTACTTTCTCAGTAGCTGATGGAAATTCTTAATAACGGGATTCTAGAAAATAACTACTGTAAAAATATACATTAGTTCTATTGTGTACTTTCTTATGAATGATCACGTTTTCAGTACTAGAACGTTTTATTTTTACAAGTTCTCACACAATAATACTTCCTTTATAATTACTTTGTGTATTTTCCCTTCTCACACTCTTTTTNGGGAGGGGGTGAATTCCTTGGAGATATCAGGATTATTTCTCTTCAGCCAATTTCAGCTGAAAATACATTTTTTAATTTCAATATATGATGCAAAATCAATGTTACTCAATTGGATTCTTCTCTCAATATATATTACATTTTCCTTGTCTGGGTTCAAATAGATTTAATAAAAACTTAAAAAGTAATTTCTCTGGTATTGGCCATTTTGATTAAGTCTCTAGGCATCATTCTTAGGAAATCTATGAAGTTATTAGTTTACTTAGCACCATAGTTAATTTCAAAGTATGATCTTTTCACTGTACACCAAGTAAAATTCCAGTTTATACTAATAATTGAAGTACAACCCTATCTGAAAAGTGACTACATAATACAGCGCCTTTTTTATTAGACAAGGACTCTATATGTACAGACAAGACACAGATGCGGTGTGAACCCTGGAGATCTGATAAGAGGTATAAGAGATGCGGGAAGAGCTAAATGAGAGAGGAGGGAAAACTAGCCTTTGTAGGTGCATGTAAGCACTGTAGGAGTTCCCATCCTTTTACTGAGAGAAGAGTCCAGTGACTGTGACCACAAAAGAGGAAAGGATTAAAGGGAGACCTTGAGGTTTTGCAGTGTTTGCTTGTTTTTATGCTTCAAGAGGAAGCAAATGGCTTGGTGCCAGCTCTGGGTGCATTTAGGCGTTGCAGAAGGTAGCGTGCCAGGCATTTACTTTCTCCAGTGCTCCTTGGCTTTCTGTCCTTACTGGCATGTGTTTATGCCTTCTTAGGAAACATTTTGACAAAGGCATGAGTGCAGTGGTCGGAAGGCAGAGGCTGAGTAGCACTGAAGAGCTATCAGAAATAATTAAAAGCAGAAGAGGAAAGTACCTGTGTAATACTGCAGGGCTGAGCAGCTGCAATGTGGATGGTAGCATGCTGCTGCCATTGCAGACTGCTATACTGGGGAAGGCACCATTCTCTTAGTCCACTCCAATGCCCCAGTAAGTCTGCCTGGCAGTGCCTGTGAATAAAAAAGTTGCACTGCAATTTTGAATACATAAGGCTGCAAGTAGCTCTAATATTCTTTTTCTGTAAGTTGTGTTTGTGTGAGTAAATCCCTACAGACAGTAACTGCAACTTAGCACACAAGTCTTTTCTAATAAGTAGTTGTTGGAATAGTAAAGGGAGAAGAGGGAAGCCAGCTCAGCACTTTCAGGAAGCCTCCCCAGGGGACTCTAATATTGTCTCAAAGTCATTCTGAGACCTGAGAGTGGATTTTCAAATATGAGAAAACTGGAGGTCTTAGATCAGTCCAAAGCAAACTAAGCATAAAACTGTCAAGCCCTCTGCACCGGGCTTCCATAGCTTGTGAAGCCCTAATAACAGAACACTGCCCTTAAGGACACAGGAGGTTTCTGCCAGTCCTGCCTCTGCTATTTCCAAACCATCGAAAAACCTTTCTTTTCCCCTGGAACTCAGTTACATATTGTAACTTCTCTGTGCAGGTAAAGAAGGAAATAATGCATCTCATTTTCTGGTATTTTAAAATACCTATATGTATATCTATTTGTATGTAACTAGCAAGTATCAATACTATACAGGCATTAAGGAAATAGTAGTGCTGGACACCAGCTAGTGCCAAAAACTCAGGGAGGATGTAAAGAAGTATTTTGAGTTATCATAGTTGCAGTTTTGCAAAGGTGTCAGTTTCATGCAAAAAGCTACTGGGAACATATATGAGATGTAATCAAGACCTATTTTACATCAGGACAAAAAAATACTTCCACAGTATCCAGGATCAGCACCGTCAAATGACAGAGTAGGGAACAAATCAAAACAAATAGGTTGCTAATGGCTCTTTTAGACTCCAAAAATGGGCACACACATTCCACTGTGTTCCCAGCCAGGCGAAACTGGGGGAAACTCAGTCCCGACCATTCCGATTTGGCAAGGCCAGCAGCCATGAGGCACCAGCTGCCTGATGGGTCAGTGTACAGCCCGCCAGCCCTCTGTTTGCCCCTAATAGCAGCATTTATAGGAGGTAAAGTAAAAAGTTATATGCCAGCCTCGTGAGGTGAAAATAACTAGTGGCAGCGTGTTTAAGAGACTTGCAGCAAAACTATGTAGGAAACTAAACTTCAGTAGTCCTGAAGCTGCTGGAACAATTTAATCTATTTTTACCTTTGGAAAGCTAATGTAGGAAGAATTCTTTAGCAGCATGACAGGGTATCATCATGTTTTTCTTAACAGGTTAACCAGCCAGAAGGTATTTGTTATAGCAGAACATTAATTTAGTAGTAATATTTCCACTTTCACAGGAGTAACAGCATGTCACAAACTGCAGAAAAAAAGTAAAATAAAAGAAACAAATGATAAGAAAATGCTTTTTCAATCTTCTACACACTGCTTGTCCCTATAATGGGACCCATTCATGGGTGCTGATATCAAAAAATAGTATTTCCAACCTAGCCAAGTGAAAGTAACTAGTCGGCACCCCTGAAAAAGACTGGGTTTGAAATCTTTAAGATTTTTAAAGAAACTATGCTTGTGCAGCTTCAGTTTACCTTTGCAAATATTCCTCCTGAGCCACGTGGTCCCTAAAATGAAGTACCTTTTAAAGGTCAAAATACAGCCTTAAATACATGTGAGATATTTCCTATTGTTGCTGAAGGACAACTCTTTTAATCCCTAGTCCCTTCAAGACAAAGGAGCTGCCTTTCCATCCTCCTATACATGATTGGTCTTGTGCAACATTTTACTTGGTCTTCCCTCTAATAATTTCACAGTCTTTTCTTCTTTGTGCTCCTGTATCTCATTTGCTCACCTCCTCTTCTCACTTTAGGCTCCCAGTGTACATTTTCCAACATCTCTTTCACTCCTCACACTTCCTGTCTCTTAGCAGCTTTTCACAGTGCCCTGCTCATATCCCCTGTCCTCCCCCATGCACAGAATGACAGCCAGTGCTGGTAATTACGGTCCTCATTTCATTAAAAACAAAAGCCTGTAGTGAGCATCTTAGAATCAATTTAACTGCTAAGAATGCCTGTTTACTGCAGATTAAATTCTGTACTAATGTAGCACACGTAAGTGTCTGTATGAAAATTCTCTGGCCCAGGGCAAGCAATGCTTTGCTTTTAAGCTAGTGGAGCGACATCAGGACATCAAAGCTCAAAGTCTGCTGATGTAATACAGCAACTGGACTTGGGATAGTTTTCATTTCAGTTCAGATGTTACTTGCATGCTTTTTTCAGTCTGAATTTTCAGCTGAACTGTACTAGCTTACATGACTTAATCAGAAAACAAGGCACCTGTTTTAAAGAAATGTGTAGAATAAGTGTCCATCCAGTTGGCTTCAGCCCTGCAGAGNAGGATGCCCTGGAAAAAAGCTGGCAGGCCAGGTGCAAACCTTGTGTATAATAATAATAATAATAATAATAATAATAATAATAATAATAGAACTTTAAATTCAAAAGGTGGAACTAAGAAGCATTTAACCATTTCTTTTCAAAGAGGATTATGTAAATTGAGGGATGAGACAAATGAGAGCATTTATGTAGGCCTAAGGACAGTACTGAAATAGTATACGGCAGAACAGAAAAAAATGACAGAGAGTTTTCTACATACTAAAAGGCTATGTAAATTTGGGGTGGAGGAAGCCCTGCTAGGGCTCAGTAAGTTTTAAGTGGTTGCCGTAGCACTTGATTTGTGTCAGCCATATGTAAAGGGAATGGCTCATCAGCTGAGCCTGACTTGAGGCCCGATAGGCTGCTTTGGAGCCTGCTGTTCACTCCTAACTTGTTTAAATGCTATTAGCTCCCAAAAAATTAAGAAGAATATTTGGTGTCATTGGAACAAAACCTGCTACTGTGATTGTTGCTGTTACTGCAGTAATACTCAACCACAGTTCTTTCATAGCACTTAAATGAGTCCCTTTGGCCCAAGGATCTAAAAAAGCTAAATCATGACCAAAAGATGAGAAGTAGACAAAGCAAAATCAGATAACGTGGGAATACTGTCATTTTATTACCTTTCCAATACATAATTTTAAATAGATACTTGTTTCTCTTAAATTTTAAATTAAGCATATTTATTTTTTTCCTTCTGTAGCAATAGAGGAGATAGTGATATGAAATGACTGAAGGAGTGAAGAAGAGTGGAGAGAGGTAGAAGAGGTCTTAGTACAACCTGCAAGAGTCAGCGTGTCAGAGTTCAATAAATGATGAGGTTTCTCACAGGTCCTTCCATTTTGTATAGCAAGGGACTCTGGCGGAGGCCTGGGAGAACAGGGAGAAAGTGGCAGATTAAGCTATAATTTACAGCCTTTGTGATCTGTCCGTGCTGGCCCTGAATGCGCAGAATGAGCCGAGGCTTTGAGCCCTGGTGCTCTTGGCTAGTCCCTGCAGCCTGAGCCTGATCTTTTCCAATTACTTCTGTGTTACAGTTAATATTGAATTTATTGTGCTAGGAAACTGTTTGGCCACAAATGTGAAATTAATAATGAAATAATTAGCAGAGACATGATTTCATTTCCTTCACAGTATTAAAATGAATGTTAGTTCGGTATTTGAGAGTAAAGGCCACAATTTGATCTTAAAATGGAGAGTGGCAAACTAGTTGAATTAAGCACTAGCTGTCACCGGGGAGCCTGACCTCTACAGTCTTAACTGGAAACCTGTGAGCTGGCTGGCATCACACCTGCTGAGCTCACATGGAAGAAGAGCTTCATGATAAAAGTGTCATTAATCCTGCAAAAACTCAGACATGCATATTTTAAAGAACAAGAATAGCTCAACTAAACCCAGTGGAATAATTGTTGTGTTTAAAGGAAAAACTAAAATATAACAAAATAAACTCAAATCACAGCTGCAGAACTAAGCCTGCAAATCTTTTCAGTTTTATGATTGAGTCTTTTTTTAATGACAGTTAAAAAAACATTTGGTTAGGCCTGATACATAAATTAATTGATTTTCCTTCCACACTTACAGAATCATAGAATGATAGAATGGTTTAGATTCGAAGGGACTTTAAAGATCAGATAGTTCCAACCCCCCTGCCATGGGCAGGGACACCTTCCACTGGACTAGATTGCTCAAACTCCTATCCAGCCTGGCCTTGAACACTTCCAGGGATGAGGCATCCACAGCTTCCCTGGGCAACTTGTTCCAGTGTCTCACCACCCTCACATAAAGAATTTCTTCCTAATATTTAATCTAAATCCACCCTCTTTTCAGTTTAAAACCATTACCCCTCATCTTATCGATACACTTCCTGACAGAGTGTCAGCTTTCCTGTAGGCACCCTTTAAGTACTGGAAAGCTGCAATAAGGTCTCCCTGGAGTCTTCTCTTCTCCAGGCTGAACAACCCCAACCCTCTCAGCCTTTCCTCACAGGATAGGTGCTCCAGCCCCCTGATCATCTTCATGGCCCTCCTCTGGACACACTGAAGCAGGTCCATGTCTTTCTTACTTTGGAGGCCTCAGAGCTGAACACAGTACTCCAGGTGGGATCTCGCAGGAGCCAAGTAGAGGGGCAGAATCACCTCCCTTGACCTGCTGGCCGTGCTTCTTTTGATGCAGCCCACAATGCAATTGGCTTTCTGATCTATGAGCGCACATTGCTGGCTCATGTCCAGTTTTTCATCCACCAATACCCCTAAATCCTTCGCGTCAGGGCTGCTCTCAATCCATTCTCCACCCAGCCCATATCCATGTTTGGGATTGCCCCAGCCGAGGTACAGGTACAGGACCTTACATTCGGCCTTGTTGAATTTTATGAGGTTTGCACAGGCCCACCTCTCAAGCCTGTCAAGGTCTCTCTGGATGACATCCCTTACCTCTACAGTATCAATCACACCACTCAGCTTGGTGTCATCTGCAAATTTGCTAAGGGTGCGCTCAATCCCACTGTCCGAGTCTCTGACAAAGATGTTAAATAATACCGGTCCCAATACTGACCCCTGAGGAACCCCACTTGTCACTGGTCTCCATTTGGACATCCATCTGTTGACTGCTACTCTCTGAGAGTGACCATCCAGCCAATTCCTTGTCCACCAAGTGGTCCACCCGTCAAATCCATGTCTCTCCATTTTAGAGACAAGGATGTCATGCAGAACAGTATCAAATACTTTGTACTAGTCCAGGCAGATGATGTCAGTCGCTCTTCCCTTATCCATCAATGGTGTAATCCCATTGTAGAAGGCCACCAAATTTGTCCAGCATGATTCGCCCTTAGTGAAGCCATGTTGGCTGTCACCAGTCACCTCCCTGTCCTCCATGTGCCTTAGCATAGTTTCCAGGAGAATCTGCTCCATGATCTTGCCGGGCACAGAGGTGAGACTGACTGGCCAGTAGTTCCCTGGGTCTTCCTTTTTTCCCCTTTTTAAAAATGGGGGTTATGTTTCCCCCTTCCCAGTCACTGGGAACTTCACCAGTTTAAGTGAAGGAATATCTCCTTTAACCTTTACTAACCTTCTTGTTTGGCTTGATAGCACCTTCACCTTCTCTTGGGGTTCCTGGTTTATTTGTAACAGAGCAAGATCTATCCCTCCCGTGTAAAAAAGATAAATTAGATTGTATTTTAGTCTCAGTCATTAAGTATACCTTGTAGAACTCCTTTCATTGCTGGACATCTGTAATTAAATCTAGAATTATCCTTGAAGTATTTATAGTAATCTATAGTAATCTTCAATTCTACTCAAAATGTATAGTATCATATTTATCAAAAGTGTTCACAGCACAGCACACCATTAGAGCTGTTTTTCCTAGTTCATGCAACCATCCCCACACAAGACTAAATACGGGAAAGGGTTACATGTTACAGTAACCCACACTAGACACAGGCATGTCTGTAAAAAGATAATATTACAAAGTGCAAAAGTCCTCAGCAGATATCTAGACAATTGATATTTAAAACCCAAATTCACGTGGATTAGGTTCGCATGTAAGACATTATAGTACTTCTCAGCTTTGTTATGAAGGACCTAAAGGTAAAGTGATAGTCTCTTGTGCATTTAATATACTGAGACAGATATAATTTCTAAAGTATAGTCTATCGAACAAGTTAAATGGCTTTACTTGGAATCTGGCTGTTTAGGTAAAATCTGTTCTGTCATTTCTGTTTATCATGCTTTATTCTCACCTCTTTGAAGAGCGGTAATGAGGATATTGAAACATTTTACACTTTTGTAATGGTTAAGTTAGCAAAGATACTGTGCAGTAAATAAAGAAACCATCTTAGAACATATTCATAGATAACAGGACTTTAAAGAATTTCCTTGGCATTTTGGAGGATGTATATATATGAAATTACAGTCTAAAACTGTTCTGAGAAATTAACTAGTAGCTTTGTCATTTGTGCAAGTTATTCCTTAACTACACAAAAGGGTTAGGTGAAATTTGCTGAGGACTTCATGAAAATTACTGTATCACACATACAAACTGAAATCATTCAAACCTTTCACAGATCATGTTCACACTGAGTGGAAGAAGTGCACATTTTTATCTATCATCTTTTGCATGGGACATTAAGATTTAGAGACTGAAGGGAAAAACACATTAGAACAAAGTAAATTCCTGACACAAGGTAATGAATGAACTGGGGGTTAAAAAAAAAAAAGGAAAATATGGCTAGGGTTGGAATACGCAATGGTTTCTAGGACTTCAAGCTAAAGGATTTTTCATTAAGAGTAAACATTATTTTCCCTGCCATATCTCTTGCTTTTTTTTTCATTTTATGTCACGATGTCCACTCATAACAATGTTAAAGAAAAGGTGAGAAACCCCAATGGGGAGCATTCAGTACAGCTGGAAACGGTTCTGTTTATCTTAAGTAGTAGTAGAGCTTTTGTTATGAAGTGGGATATAAACAGATAACAACCAATTAAAATGGAAAACTCATGGGATTACTGCCTTCTGCCCATCCTTGCTGCTCAAAAATATGTGATCTCAACATAAAATTTCTCCGAAGTTTTCCCCTATGATGGTATACTCATTTTGACCTTATATTCCTATCATACCTAAAACTTTCACAAAAGGAAGGCAAGTCAATCATGGTATTAAGGAATATCACCCTTGTTTCAGATATTTATCATTACAAAACTGAAACATTTCATTTACGCATTTAAAAATTACTTTTGGCAAGGCAGCAGTTCTACAAGGGAGACTTGGCTATTGAACAATAATGAATAAAGAGCTCCGCACATTTCCCCATCTGCTTTTCCAATTGTTAAAATAAAAATAACAAATCTGAATGGGAATGAAAATGTTATGTTATACAACGTTGGTCTTTGCAACAAATGTTTTTGTAATTGTTAAGTTAAAATTTCTTTATCTGAACTCACCCTCACTGCTGATCCCATCCTGCAAACTATTCTCTTGAGATTGGTCTTGAATAATAGAGGGGCTATTTAGATAGAGAAGCTTGAATAAGGCCTGTGCCTTTGTATTATTACAGCGTAACAGAGGTGATTGGATCATGTCCCTCAAAAATCCTGATGTCAGCTGGTGAGCTGTGGTGCCAGGCCAGCTTCTTCCTGGCAGAAGAAGAAACAGAGAGAGATGCAGAAAAATATCCTCTGTATTTTTCTCCTAATTTTCTGCCAATGTTGAGATTCATAGCTGCAAGGACATTACTGCAGGATACTCAGTTCACAGGGATACGCTTAACCAGTAGCCAAGAAATATCTGGAACTGAAAAAAAGTATTACTTACAGGCTATGCATGTAAATTAAATAACCAACTAAACTATCTGAAGATGGTAAACCGGTAGCCTCAAAGAGTAGCCTTGACTAGTAACTGTGGCCTCTAGATACTTTTCTAGTAACTACTAGTTGGATCAAGGTTAAATGTGGAACAAAAGTTGCTTCTTAAAAGTGTGCAACTCTTGGTGTATCCACCAAAACAAAAATAAAGTTTTATTTCCTGGGCTGGAAGGAATGATCAGCTGTATAACTACTGACCTTCTTGATGTTTAGTGAAATCAGTGCTGGCTAGAGACTCTTCGCTGAAAGGAGCAGGTGCCCCGGCTCTGAGGCATTCATAAGAGAAGCCAAAACTTGGTGTGATTAAAAGAGACAGCAAAGACAATCTAAAGCCAGTGCTCAGTAGCTGTGACAATGTACATGAGACTGTAGCTCAGAAACATCAATTTTCCTTTCATGGAGTCTAGCTACAGGAAAGAATAACGAAGCTGCATAGTTTTCATTGTTGTCCCTACCTTCTGATGGTAACAAGGCCAGAGTTTGGGGATGGGGAGGGTGTACACCTGAAGGTCTTGCAGTCATACACTGTATCCCTGGATCTACGGGCCCCCACTGTCTGTTGTGCTTTTCAGTTTTGTCCTGTAGTGACTGGCACAGGCATGTCCTATTTCCTGTCCTCTGTGGAGTGCTGCACATTAATGTTCATTGCAGTGAAACAAAGGGAAGGTGACTTACTACGTTTTCCAAGCTCAAGCAGATGAACAGCTGAATGGCACTCTGAGGACAGACATATCAACCCTGTACCTCCACAGTCTATTGAACACTGCAGTGCCTTACTGCTCAGAGATGCTTTCAAGCACCACCTGTTGTTGCATGGATATGTATGCCAGGTCCTCATTAAAGATGTCTTTCTTGGTTATTTTAGAAATGATAGAATGAGAAAGGTATCAGAAGACTTGAGCCCAGAGGAACTGCGCACGTAACCGGCATAGTGAAATCAAGTAGCATTCTGTGCATATTTTTGCTCACCATAGCCACAAATTAAATACTTCTTTGCATTTTGCCCTCTCCATGGAACAGTAAAAAAATCTTCAAAGGTTTTCACTGGTTAACTTTTTACAGCATATCAGATGGACATATATGTGGTAGTCAGCATCTCCAAGTTTTTTAGGCATATTGGAGAAAAGATTAGAAACTAGAATGCTGGAGAAGGCCATATGGAGATATATAAAATCAGAAATGGCGTATGTTCTATGTGCCTTGTAAACACTCAGAGGAGCTGATTTTACTGTGCTATCCATGACTCCCAGGGCAGGATCAGCTCTTTACTTCATAGCCAAAATTAGTCGTTTTAATATTAAAGTTTTGGTGTGCGGCCTGCCTTTTGAAAGTTACTGAACTGTAGTCACTCAGCCAAAGTCAAACTTGAAGATGGCAGTCAAAGAAGCTCCCTTGGGGTACTTATCCAAGGCCTCCGAAATAAAACAGACATGAAATTCTTCATATGAAATAAACTGCTCTTCACATGTGTCATAAATTCTTGCTATGATTATTCTTCACCTTATGTGAGCGATTCTCAGAATTTTTCATACCACATGCATTCTTTCAGTTGATAAGATTCATGAATCTCCCTTTTAAAATAAAGACAATAGATTGATCACATCTCTCTCATATATGCTGTACAACTTCAAATTGAGAGATGAAGATAATGTACTCTTTAGTAATAAATAGATGATCTGCATATTTATTTCACCAGAACAATAATGAAAGAAAAAACTGTCAGCCTGATTGTCATCTGCAAAGATGTACTTCATGTATCTCAGCACCGAAGATGATGAAAATAGACATATTTATATTAGCACCACCTTCAGTCCAAGCATGAATAATAGGGTGCTTTACTGCTGAGTGCAAGATGCTCTGGAGCTAAGCATATCACTTTAAAATTATACTGTTCCTCACGACTGGAAAAAAAAAAAAGAAGAAGAAACAAACAGCTTGTGCTGACAAACACTGTCAATTCTGTGTTCTGTCTTCTCCTGCCTTGTGCACTTCGGTAACATGATGTTAAAGCTGCATTCTTGCATGTTCATGTTTTGTTCGAGGACCATCTGCCAGGGACCAGGAAGAGCTGATTGAGTGCCTGCAAATGCAACTTCCTACTGCACAGAAACTTCTCTCGGCTGTGGGAAAGGCAGCTCCATCTACTGACATTTCTGTCTGTCTGCTCTTTAAAGGGTGGAGGAATTACTCAAAAGTGGCATCTAGTCTCATTTCCCAGTGCAAATGCTGTTCTCAGATACACTGAGAAGGTATTCCTAAGCTTTAAAGCTCAAGGTCCACATTAGGGTATTTTTTCTGTCTTAGGATTTTGCAGTCATTCTGTAGATTCACAATTTCTCAAAACGTGACTTTCTCATAGTAGGATATATACCAAAAGCAGTACCTTAGTACATTTAAAATGAGCTATTGGTTTGATTTTAACCATGCTCTGTCCTGAAATAGCATAAGTCTATGTGTTGACTTTTGATCAAATAATATTTTTCTGTGTTGCAGGTGCTCAAATATTTATCTTTGTAACCTAGAGCATATTGTGTCTTCCAAAGGATTTTTCCAGGAACTGCAAAATTTGTCATGTTTGTTTCTAATGCAACATCACCGCACTTGCTCCATCAGGTTTTTTTTTGAGACAATGCCTAATGCATGCTCAACCCGATTGAAGCGTTTAACACTCTACTTGGGTAGATTCGGGATTTGGATATGGATGACTCACAACTTCTGAGCAAAACTTGGTCAACGACCTCATGAGGACTGCTGGTGGCTGCTGTAGTGCAAGTCAGAGGAACACCTTTCAGTCAGGCACACCTTTCAAGTGGCCAAATGTGGAAAGGATGAGAAAATCTGTTGTGCCATGAAAAGCCTAGACTGACTGCTGCAATAAGATGTTTGGGTGGGAATGAAAGTTAACTGAGCTTGATCTGAATGCTAATGTAGCCCTAAGTAGGATTGACCTGATTTCTACTGACTGAGTGGATAGGAAATGCACTTATGCAACCTTTATTCTGCCGTTTCTGGGGGAGCATAGGGAAGAGGGATACTGATATCTATATCAAATACACACACATACCTGATTCTTAAAAAAAATTTTTTTTTTAAATTCTATATGACACACTTATCATGCCCCCAGATTTCACAGGATTTTGAATAGTTTGGCTTAAATTACTCACTTTAAAAAAGTTAACTTCTAAGTCAAAACAAGCTTGCCTTGCTGATTTTTGTTCCTGGTGCACTCCATTTCATTAATTCAGTCTTTTCTTCAGAGTCTCATTCACACTTACAAAGGTGAAAATTAGTTTATCCAGCATTAGTGATAAAGTCTACACTGGTCAGTCCCATAAAATGTCCATTGGCTATTTAGCTGAAAGAGACAATTAGTAGAGCCATATTGATCACAGCTTGCAAGAGTTAGAACCTTGCTTGCTACGATGCAGAACAGTAAAGGCAGAAACAAGACAGTATCCTAGTGCCAAATATGGTGGTGTAAGTATTATCTGGAAAAACAACAGTGTCTGACAGACCGTGAAAAATAATCGGGACCTTTGAGTGTGTTTTCCAATAGGATGATGCCCAGTTCCATGCAGAAACAAAGCTCTCAAACAGAATCTATACATAAAGATCAAAATTGCAAACTGTCCTATAGATTGAGGGCAGGTGCCTGAGAGCTTCTCTAGCAGTAGGAGATCTTACTACAGGAGATCTCAATATGGTGCTGCCAGTTGGAGGTGAGGAGAGTTTGGGGAAAAAGGAGGGATAAATTAATGGGAGGCTAGATTTAGGAAGCTAATCTAGCCTTTGCAGATTTAGAGCAACTGTGAGTGCATGCAGGTTAAAGGTAATAACTCAACAAACAGAAAACTGTGTAAGAGACCAGGTTACAAAAGACAAGCAGTAATCCGGTGGTGACTCTATGCTGAGTAAAAAACCTACTGGAGGGAGGAAGGGGCTTTTGCTTCATTTTCACTGAAAATGCTGCTGGTGAGCTGGTGAACCGGTGAGCAGAGGGAATGCCACCTGACAGAGCTGGCACAAGACTGACACCACCACCAGCACAAGTGAATTTTGTTGTTCCAGGGATGGGACTACAAGGCCCTTGCTGCTCCTTCTGTGTGGGAGGGAGAGAGGACGAGAATGGCAACAGTGGAAGAATGAGGCTAATGCTGGGTGAGCAGGCAGGATCTGGGAGGCTGTTTCTGGTTGTCTCACCCTCCTGGTAACAGGGTCATAGGGACCCAACCCTACCAGGGTAGCACTGCAGGATGACTAGCTATGCACAGCTCTTGCACAGTGAGCCAGGCCACTGCCACTGCCTGTTTCGGCTACATTTAGTGTTTCAGTGGCAGTTGAAGAAGTGCTAATTTTGACACTGAAGAGGTAAACATGCCAGCACTTTTACCACAGAGGTATCACAACCATTGTCAGGTTACCATGCAAATGGTCCAACTATGCCTCTGTTGAAAGTGAAGTTTGGAAGAGACCTCCTGTTTCTGTGCCTCAGAGACACGGGACTCCCGTTCACCAAGGCTGATGTTTGTTTGCGGAGCAGCTTTAAGTGCATTAGCTCATCATCGTGCTGGAATACAACTTACTGAGTGCTCAGCACAAGAGAAGCTCATTATGGTCCAAGGTCTGAAGTGTTGTGGCAATATAACATTAACGCTAATTCCATCTCTTTCCTAGGACATAGATGATACATGCGGTAAGTGTAAAGCTTTGAGACACAAATGGCAGCTCCAAGGGCAAAACAATTTTGCCCACTGGTTGTCAGGTGTTTAAACACAACCATGTTGAAACTCCTCTGTAATGAAGTTGTGTCACTGTGCAATAAATACATTCAGTTGATTAACTGAGTTAAAGCCTTCAATTTCAGAGGGATAAGGCAGCATTATTAACTTTTTGCCATTTTTTTAAAGTAGTTTCACAGAAGTAAGGCTGATGTACAGAATAATTTCAGAATGGATCGAAGTCAAGAAACAAGGGATTAAATGTGGGTGCTAGAAAGGAAAACAGAACTTGATGATAGACTGGCAGATTATGCAAAATGATATGAAAACATGGAGCTAGAGGTAAAAAAAAGTAATTTACTCCTCCCCAGAGGAGTGATCTGTGCAAAGTCTGCTAACACCACTGCTCAACAAAATAGGATTTTTGTATGTTTTATTGATATTTTTCACCAAGGCTTCCCGAATTGTGTCACTAGTTTTTGATTAAAACACAAAATTCTCCCACAGATCTCTAAAAATTTCCTGTTATGTGAATAAAGCATATTAATATTAGGAAATTCTTTCTAAGACACACTAATTTTAGAAAAATAAAATGAATGCCCTTACATTTGTTTCTCATTTAGTTTCTGCCTCTTGTATCTCTTCCAGTTCTTCATCCCCTTCCTTTCTCTTGTGCAATGGTACTATTTCCTCTTCTGTCTTAGTAAGAGAGTTAAAAACTTGAATTTTTCTGTTGGCTTATCTTCTGTTAGTATTAAGTCACAGTGTGAGATAGCTTAAGGTACTGTAGGTTTGCTGAGCTGCAGAAGATACTGCTCCAGAAGAAATCGTGGACCCATTTCTAAGGACTATAATGAAAGTGAGGACAGTAGTCTGCTGTCCACAGCAGTCTGATTTAGTAATTTCAGAAAGGCTCAGGAAAGTACACTGTTACATCATTAGCTCTTGAACAATTCCTGAAGTTGGTGGGAATTTGGTGTAGAGAAATAATGAAGACTAAAACTCTTCAGTTTATCTTCTAGGGATTATTTAATGACATGTCAAGAAAATGAGGGTGTAAAAATTATTTCTGCATATGTTTGTAAAAATCCATTTCTTTCTGTTCTCTCCTCCCCTCACTCCCCAAAAAGACATAAGATTTTATGGTTTTGGTTTATACGCCTACTTTGCTAGGCCTCAGTTTCTTGAGAGTCTTTACACTATCAACAACATGAAAATAGTTTGTTTAATCTGAAATCCTATTTGAAATAGGTGACATAGAATCACACTCTAAAGTGTGTACACACTCTAAAGTGTGCACTCTGACATTGTTTAAATTCTTATTTGATTTTCTGTTTTGTTTCCCTGTTTTATTTTTTTCCATTTTTGCACATAAGATTGGTGGTTGTTGCCATGGTAATTCTAATTGATTCCTTTTTACTGTTTTTGCAGCCTTTCAGAAGAGAAGCCCTTCTTTATACCCATTTTAATTATTGTAGAACAAATGATAATACCAACTGCTATTCAGGTCTATAATGTGGCGTCATCTTCAACATAGTCTTTTGTCTAGACCCCCAAATTCTTGTTACGACTAACTTTTGCATGTACTTCCTGAATAATATCTGAGGCAAGGCTTTTCTTATCTATCCACACAGGTAAGAAATGTCTTTCGGGCCTCAGAGCCATCCCCATTCCAACTGTAATTATGTCAACACTCTTTTCTTTTTAAGCAAAGCAAATGTTGTTTCCACTAATATCTGTTCAGCATGCTAATGCAAACACACTTTTACTAACTTGCAGTTTTAATCACCTACCTGTACCCTGACATGCTCTGGAAATGTATCTCTCTTTCACCAACCATAAAATATTGATTTTCATTTTTATGGCTCCTTCCAGTTTTACCGCCCATGTTTTACTTCTTCACCCTCAGGAATCCAGCTCCTTCCTCTAATCTGCCCATAGTAGTAGCCTTTGCTTTCTGTTATGTATACATACAAATCAACATTTTCACATACTTCCTTATGCTCAGGAAGAACTTTCAGTAAATGTTTAAGGCTAATCTCCATTGCAAATGTAGTGATAAAACTAAGGAAATTTCCAAAACCTCTGTAGAATTGTGCTTTTTCATTCATGGCTTTAAGAATGCAATTAAATGTGAATATTTTTATTTTTGATATTATTTCAGGTATCAGATAACAGAAGAGAAACAAAAAATTTCATGTGTTCTGCTGCTGTCCACACTCTGCAATCTATTGTGGTTAGTATAACACTAGCACTCTAGCTTTCTGTAATGTATACACACATGCATGCATGTATAATTATATCTACTAATAAATGTGCATATTAGTATATATCTACAATATATCTACATATATCTATTTTTAATTTCTTTATGTTCTAATTTAAGTATACCTTTATTTTTTTTTATCTAAGGGGAGAAAAAATATAGGAGGAAAGTGATAATTTTCTTATTCTTTTTTGTAAAATACAAAAAATACAGCAGGGTTCCTAAACAGAAAATCCTAGAAGTTTCTTGAAAAGAGGTATAATTGCAGTAGTGAAATAGCACCAGAAGGTGTGCAGATGGCATTGACAATAGGCAGTAGTTTTTTTCTTTATTCATTGTCTCAGAAAGGTGAAACAAAACCAGAGGAATCTCAAGAATGCTCCGCAGGCTGAAAACCAAACCAATACTGAAACCAGTTATCTGTCTCTTTGCTAAGCTGCACACTTTGCTTGCCTCCAGCCCATCAACACAGGTTTATGTTTGCTTTTCTCTTTATCGCTATCAGACTGGTGCAGCTCCATTTCAGAGAAGTGTCTACCTGGCTTTCATATCCTCAGCTCTCACCCTGAATTAGCATTACCTCTCTTGTGCCACAGCAGCAAAATAATAGCTTGTGAGCAGCCTGCAAGGGGGAGTATGGCTAACTTCCTTGTGCATGTTAGCTCATTGAGAAAATTCAGGACTCTCTTGTCACTTCCCACTCTGAGAGCACGGAGCACGACGAATGTCTTTTTGTGGCATGTTGAGGTTTTGCTGCACTATGACCCCTCTAGTCTTGTTATCTTCTATTTCTGCTGCAGAAACAGTCTGTGGCCAGTTATTGTATGGAGTGTTTTAGAATAAGGAATGATGAAGCTTTAACACCGTTAGTCACATTATTGTTCAATATGTGAGGATAATTCTTTTTAGATTCACAAAAGTTAACAAAGGGCTTTTCTAAATAGAGCTTGAATGTCTTAAAAATAAATCCGAGGCTTTAATGCTCTGTAATTATCTTGTCTATTATCTCATCTGCCACTTAATCTTTCATGCTTTCTCCTGATCTTTTAACTATATGGGGAGTTTTGCCATTTTTAAAAAACATACTTATTCAAACAAATTCTGGGCATTTTAGAAGTTTTTTTTTTGCTTCTGAAGCTTCACAAAATTCACTTCAAGGAAATTAGTTTTGACTCTTCATACTGAGAAGATCACTGGCTATTTTAAACTTGAAAATACTACCTAATTATGTTATTGCATAAGAGTTCCTGAATTTAGGGCAAAAATATTTTTCAAATTGCCAGCAGCACAAAATGGTAATTCTATTCCTTTCCTGTGTTAAGTTGTATACGTAGTTTTTCTGCCAAGACATAGCAGCATTAAAATTACTTTGGAAGGTATTTTTGTGAGGATGAATTTCTAGATTTATATGAGGAGTGAAGACATAAGCCAGTGCTGAGTTCCTCACAGGACTAGAGGCACTGGGTCAGTAACATTAGCTTAGAGCCAACGTACCATCTAAGAAGTGTAATTTGGCTTCATTCTATGTTTTAGTGCATTTTTCACTCATATTTTATAACAGGTAATCTGTAATCAGTGATAACTTCATCAAAGCTGCTGTTAGAATTGGAAGGGGCCTGGTACTTGATTCCTGGCTTATTTTGACAGGGTAATATTTCACAACCACGTACCTGGTGAGATGGTAGAGGGAAGATGATTACCTTCTGCTTACCATTTCCTTCATGATAATGAAGGCTAGAGATGATGATTGCATGTATAGAGAGTTTATTCAACAATTTCTGGGAAAGGGCTCTCAGCATGATCTCTGTCCGTAGCACCTGGCTTTGCTTCAGGACAGGCAGTCTGGCTGATGGCCAAAGGGCTTGGACAGCCTTGCTCTGGTGCTTGGGAAGGGGAGGCAGGGTGAGTGTAAGTGAAAGGGGCTCTGTTGCAGTGCTGACATTTAAAGAAGTTCACGGGACACTCTACATATTCTCCCCTTTTGCTTTCCTACACTGTTGAGACCCTGCTAGAATGCATTGCCTGCAGTGGCTTGTGCTTTGATTTTGAAACACAAATGCTCTGAAAAGCTTCTCAATCTTTATTGAATATCCATAAAAGCCATCAGCTGCGCTCTCAGCGCCAGCAGGTTAGAGTGGAGGACCAGTCCATCATCCGGGCTGGCCAGGCTTTCCCCTGCAGCCTGCTGGGCAGAGGCATTGGAGGTCCTGGGGCTATGTCCCCCCACGCCGCTCAGTCCCTCCCCTCAGGCCCCCTTCTCCCAGCATCTGGCTCGTTGTTGTTGGGCCTTGGGCGCAGGTGGTAGCGCCGCTGCAGGGATCTGCTGTGCACCCTGTGTCTGGCCGTGGTCCTCTGCCGGTAGGCGGATGAGCCGACTACATATTCGTGGTAGTTGTTGTCTGTCCTCACCACGTGCAGGAGGTGGCTGAAAGGCTGCCTGCAGAGCGGGCACGCAGCTCTCAAGGTGGCCCACCGCTGGATGCAGCCAAGGCAGAAGGTGTGGAAGCAGGTGTCAATGTAGGCTGCGTTGGCCATGACGTTCAGGCAGATGGGGCACCGTCCATCTGCCACTGCCTCCCACTGTCCTACCTGCTGCAGCTGGCTTGTGCCGGCCATCGTGGCAGAGCCACTGCCCTGCAGACCCTCTGTGGTGCCCGACGCCATGTCCTGCCAAGAGATGTGCAAAGTGCCTGAGCAATTCCAGCGCCAGGAATGGAAGAGCAAAGAAATCCCCAGAAAGTGGTGAGAGAGGGCAGGTGAGAGGGTCCACTTGCAGGGTGGAAAGTGGCCAGCCAGCCCCACCGACTGCCTTCCATATGTGCCTGCCCCCC
>VZSZ01000461.1:13869-26806 GCA_013398815.1 Ibidorhyncha struthersii | reverse complement strand
GCTGCCCAGAGAGGTTGTGGAGTCTCCCACACTGGAGACATTCAAAACCCGCCTGGATGCTGTCCTGTGCAACCTGCTGTAGGTGACCCTGCTCTGGCAGGGGGGCTTGGACTAGATGATCTCCAGAGGTCCCTTCCAACCCTGACCATTCTGTGATTCTTAGCCCTTGACAAGGAATTAAAAATGCACTTGATCATCATCAGGAGTATATGCTAATCAGCAAGTGCCACATTTGAGTTGTCCAGGCAAACTTCACTTGCTTGTATGCGCCTTCAGATGCCAAACCAACCACGCACTATTGTCTTCTATTTTCTTCCCAGGACACTTCCTCTTCCAGCATTGAGGACTGTCCAACCCAGAGAAGGGGGTTTCACATCTGTGTTTGCAGATGTGCATATCTGATATAACTCCTCAAGAGTCTCACAACCAGACTGATTGATCAAAGAGCCCCAAATCATTTTTAAGAAGTGTCTTGAAAAGACTCTCAGCTTATTATTTCCTTTCCTATCTATCTGCTGCAATTCCCAAGCTCAGGCTTCCTGCCTTGAGCCTTGCACAAATAGTGTAGCAAATGGGACCTTGCCTCACTTGAGGTTTGCAGAACAAATAAAACAGGGACAGTCCAACCTGGCTCCCACTCTGTCCTTCTCTCAGTTCACTGCTGGATCTCACGTCAGAGGAGACAGGGGCCTCAAAGCACGCAGCTGCTAAAACTGCTGCTGCTGCAAACCAGAAATCTTTTGTAGAGACAGTGACATTTTTAGAAGGCATTTTCCAGAGATGTTTCCAAAAAAATCTCAGAGGTTGTAGAAAATATTTTGCATAGCCATTGAAACAAAATGTATCTCTGTGAGGAGTTTCAGGATCACTGCCCAAAATAGCCTATGGTATATTTTTAAAATATACAAACCATAGGGAAGTATCAAACTTATCAGAACAAAGCACTTTTCCTTTTGGGAAACTTCAGCAGAAATGGTAAAAATCAAAGCGAAGAAGAGCACGTTAAAAAAAAGTGCATACTTAAATGAAACAAAGACTTAACAGCGTTTCATCTCTTCCCTACTAAATGACTGCTCAGAGCAGCTGGGGAGACCGCATGCCTTCTGGCCTTTCCATGGATTAAAGTAATGTGCCTTGCTGAAGCTTCTTTTCACATGGGCCTACAACAGCTTAGTTTTTCATACACTGCTTGATTACTTGATGTGAGAGATGAACTCAGGGATTGTTTTGCTTCAGCCATTTTGTATGTCAATGACGCGAGCAGGGATAAGTAACTTAGAAAAACAACTCCTTAAAAGGAGAAAAATGTGAATCGAGTCTGTGATAGGCTAACCAGTCGTGAAAGAATGTGCGCCCTAAAGTACCAAACCAATGGGAAAGGGACAGGGGTTTGGGCAATCAGGGGAGTGTATAAATACCTGAAGTTTTGTAACTAAGTGCTCTTTTGGAGANATTTTGTTCTTGAATAAATTTTTATCTTTGCTTCGAAGACTGTGTCCTCTCTACATTTTTTTTATCTGTGAGCAAGTGTTTCTCACACTTGACTACCAGCATTATCTGGGCCATAAGGTTTGCAGATTATGTGGTCACTGAACTGTTAACACCAAAGTCTATCAAAACCACCCAAACACCTACACTCACAGCTACATGCGGCATCCAAGCATGCTGGAAGAGCAAAGCAGTCAGCCCTGCACAGCTAATATCCAGAAGTGAGTACATGCCTTCCCTTGGATTTTTAGTTTCAGGAAAGAGCATCAAGCGAGCAAACCATTTTGTTAGTGCATGAAAACAAGAGATGCCTGATGCCAGGTGTCCCAAGTGTTAGGAGCTGGCTCAAACTATTACCCCCGCTGTTATGCATATGCACATTTTGCAAAAGTTTCTTCAATCAGTTGCATGATTACACAGTGATTTATCCCTGTAAAGTAACTAAATTCACCAAACAAGCTTTATTTTGTCCTTTATCTGATTTAGCTGGCTTTTCACTACTTCTTCTTTAATATTCAGACTGATCGCGTGGCTTAAGCCAAGAGCTTTTTTGACCAGCATACCAGTTAATCAACTGACAACCTATTTTTAGAAGCACACCTCTCCCTGAAAACTGTGCAAAATTAAAACCATCTTCAGAGAAAAGTCACGCCAGGGCAGACGCTGCCTGAACACTGTTTTCCAGTGAGGCTTTCCTGCCCTGAGCTGAGTTTCCAAAGCGAAGGGGTTTGTGCCCTGCACCATGGGGCAGAACTGCCATACAGCATGAAGCAGCTCAAAACCTAGATGAGAAAGCAGCATCTAGGACAGGTACACTGAGAGCTAAAATACCAGCAAGCCGCTGCCAGGTGTCATCAGAGCCAAAGTTAAGCACTTGGTTGAACTGAGGATGATTAGCTTCTGTCTCCATGCTCAAACATTACTAAGTGGTGACTCAGATCAGGATTAGAAAACAATGTCACTGCAAAATGACTAAATTAAGGACTGCCAAACTGCTCTTGTCCTGATTATTCTGGAAAAATCAAGACAATATTTTAGTCTGACCTGAGCATCGCAGTATATCACATCATCCAGTTTCCTAGTAGTACATCTATTTTCCAGTTATTAAACTTAGCATAGACCATCCGGATTTGACAGCAGGATGAAGTGGGCAGTCCATCCCTCCAGTTACTTAACATCTATCAGTAAAAACAGCCAACCACCCACCCCCACCCCCCCTTTTAATTTCTCTGCTACAGTTTCCAGGCCCTGGTTCTCAGTGAGGCTTTCTTCACTAGCTTAGAGAGCCTTTAAAATATCTGGTCTTTTCTCCCTGCTCATCGAAGAAGGAACCCAAACCATTTACTCTCAGTCTCTCATTTGAAGGCTTTAAGACATTACCTCCCAGCAACATGTTGGGTTTTTTCACCCTTGCATCCCCTCAAATTTCCCCAGCCCCTCCTACAAAATCATGGCCACAGAAACAGCATTATCAGCCCAACTGCAAACAGCCCAGCAAGTCACCATGCTCCTTTCCCCTGTGTGCAGCTAAAGAGGGGGCAAGACTCTGCCCTGCAGCACCCCACACTGCAGGAGCATCCTGCCCTGTTTCTGGAAGAAACAGCAGTGACTCATGATAAAAAGGTGGTAAGGGCAGAAGAACTGTCTCAACACAAGAGAGAAGGCATTTAGATTATGTTACAGTTTGCACAAGTGTACAAGATAGACCTTTGCATAAACATGCACATTGCAGGCTCAAGACAAACCATCCTTGATTGTTGTGGTTCTGAACCAAGTAGACTGCAGCAGCTGTATATTCAACGAGTTGGTGTGATAAAAGACAGATTGTCAAAGCTGAAGCATGATTAGCATGTGTTACAGGAAAAAAGCAGGTGCAGATTCCACAGGGACGAGGCATGACACTCAGCAAGTGAAAGCTTTGGCTTTAGTGAAAGCATAGCGTCTCCACGGTGGGAGCCCCAGGACACTGACGTGAGTAAAAATGGGGACCTGACACAATGGAGCCCTGCTAAGGGGTGAAGCTCAAGGGAAAGCACCACAAGGGTGGATAATAAAACTTGGGCTGATTAACATATCATACTATTTCAGTTGAAAGGGACCTACAATGATCATCAAGTCCATGCAATGTCTTGTTTTGCTCATTAGCAAACTTCCTGATGCAGTGCAGGTCCTGTTGTCCAAATTCCAAGATCCACAGCTGGCTGCCACATCGGTGCCCATGCAAGGGTATGTGCAGATGGGGGGAAGCAAACTATCCTGGGTTACCGTGACAAGATAAGATGTGCTTTGGACTCTACATATGCTGATGGGGGAGGCAAACTATCCTAGGTTACCGTGACAAAGTCTTCTTGCATGATATAAAGCTTACAAGGTAAGCAAGTCACAAATTAAACAATATTTAGATGACTAATTGCATATGACTGCATATTAAGTTATATTCACCAGGAATCCCAAATATTCCTTCCAGAGTTGTGAACTAAGTCACAAAAGTTAAGTCAAACTATCCAAAAGCCTGATATTAAGAAAAAATATTGCTGATCCTTTTTCTAATCTTATCTTACTCTCTGGTATACATACACTTCATCTATGCACAATACCACTATTAAGAGTAAGGCAATTTTAGTCCCTGACACAGAAGGCTACATGAACTCAGCTGAAACCAAGACTTACTCAATGAACCATTGTATACATTCACAGTATAGAACAGGCCTCAACCTTACATATGGTGCACAGTATGCCAAATGAATTACAATGTGGGAGCTGGAAGGGAATGGCTTCTGAACATCTATTATATAGGAGCATTGCTTTTTTTGAGTGTCTACTGTGGTAAACACATGACTGGAAGCATACAAGACAGTAGCCTTGGTCACAAAACGCCCAATGTCCTCTCTCTTCAACCCCACTCTTACAGAGCACAACTGTATATACATTCAAACACTGCCTGCCCATCTAACTCCGTACCTACTCTACAACTTTTGCCAATAGGAGCTTAGAGGACTGCTACTTGTTCTACTGGAAAAGGTTTCCTTCAATGAAGGGTATTGTCTAGGCACATGCAGTGTTTGACAAGAAGGGAATAGTGTTACTCTCAAAGCAGAGCTGGCACAATACTTAAAATTGTCACTGCCATACAAACTCTATTTGTTGCACCCAAGAATGAGGATACTCACTGAAAAAATGCAGTGCCTGTTTAAGGGGCTGAAGGTTTCTGGGCTTTGAAGTCTAGTCAGAATGCTTCCCTAGATAAGCTGAATGCAAAAAAAGTTTACAAGACTCCTAACCCTCTCTTCCCTATTCAGATTAACATTTTTGTACATATGCCTGTGAGAATTATGACTACAGTTCTCTTAATCCTCCAGCCTCCATTCAGGATGATGATGTTTGATTGTAAAAACTGCTGTAACTAATGTTATGTGATAAATATTTTCTCTACACTGTCAATTAGATCTCAGTAGGAAATGTAAGCTTAATTTTCAATTGCTGACAACCAATACAGAACACAGTAGGGTATTGGGAGACTAGTAACTGCTCTCCCTTACAAGGCCAGCATATTTCACTCAAGGTAGGAATAAAATGAAGTATCACAGGAGCAAGATGATGATTACTCTTCCTCTACAAGTCTCAAAGTCTTCTGCTAATACAGTTGCCACATACATTAGAAAACAGAATGCTTAAAGCGGTTCACAGGTGGGAAAATGACAATGGCTCACCAGATGTCCTTGAGATCTACTGCACAACAGGGGTGGGCACGCGGTTAAGCTGCATCAACAGCACCTACTGGTTTGTTTCTGTCCATTGTAGAAGTTTGGTTACCCAGCAGCCACTTTGCAACACAGCCATGCTGGAAATCAGGCAACAGAGCTGAGCCCAGTATCTGCACTATGAATTTGTTCAACAGCCACAGGTTGACAGGAGGGTTGGTATAGTTTTTCCAGCTGGATCTCCCTCCATCTCTTATTGTAATCTTGAGGCTGTGAAGGAAACGATATTTATATGCTCTCGGATCATTTCTCCTGGAAGACTGGAGTCTGCAAAAAAACCCCAACACTTCACATTCAATCTATGCATCATATTGTTTTCAATATAGTGGATGTGTCCTTGGAAAGTCTTAAGGCATGTCTACTGAGAGAGCACATGCAAACTCATTTGTTATTACATTGGCATATTAACTGGAACAAAAAAAGCATCCTGCCCTTCCCCTATAATGATACAGTTTTTCCAACATTTATTATAGGGCTGGCAGACAATCATACGTACTCTAAGCTCCAGGTGAGAAGGCTGCATTTGCAGTTTTCCCCCTTAGGGTGTGCATCTGTACAGGACAGCACATGATTCAGCATAAAGGTTCTGCAAAATTAGTCTGTGTAAATCTGTAGCCAGCAAGCAGTTTTGACAGTTACTACGTCAAATCATGAGTCAAAGTAATGAGACAGCAAACCACAGAAAGGAATCTTCTTGTTTTGTTTAAAAATTCTTTTATTCAAAAAAGAAGTAGGGTTAATCTCAGTTAACCTCAGTTTCAGTAATGAAATATTAACTTCACATTTTACATATGAAAAATATTACAAAATAACCATCCAATGACTATTACAGCATTTTTCAATGGTTGGGACTTGGGCCACTGGATCACTCATTTTCATCCACCATCCACAGCAATCAAAAAATCACTTTTTTTGGTAATCCTGAAAAGTGTAAATCTCATTGTTACCAAAGTAAAGAGGTTCAGTCCCCTCAAGGTTTTAGTACTTGTTTAATACTATTATTTAGACCCATCTACTTTGAGCTGGTTAATGCTGTTTGCTGCAGCAGCAGTACATGATGACCATTTCCAGTGAATCTTAGAATCATAGAATCATAGAATAATTTAGATTGGAAAAGACCTTTAAGATCATCAAGTCCAACCACAAACCTAACGCTGCCAAGTCTACCACTAAACCATGTCCCTAAGTGCCACATCTACACATCTTTTAAATAACTCCAGGGATGGTGGCTCAACCACTTCCCTGGGCAGCCTGTTCCAATGCTTGATAACTCTTTCAGTGAAGAAATTTCTCCTAATATCCAATCTAAACCTCCCCTGGTGCAACTTCCTCTTGTCCTATTGCTTGTTACTTGGGAGAAGAGACTATCTATCTATCTATGAAAGAGTGCTAGAATCAAAGCCCACTTGCATCAGTATGTGTACTCCAAATGAGTCCCACATTCTATAATTAAGTGTTAATTGCATTTGGGATACATGTAAGCATTTCTCTTTGTTGGTATAAAAAGATAGCCAGTTAATTCTACTTTTAAACCTAAGAAAGGCAAGCTATTCTAAGGCTTAACCCTGCCCCACCACACATACACTCTTAATGATCTTTGTTATGTGCTGTCACTACCCAGCAATAAGCTGGGTAGTGCAGGAATTAATAGCCCTTTTAGTCTCTGCCTCATTCTTTAACCATGTTTTTGTTAGTATCAGCTGTAGAGATGATGAGGGCAGCAGTTCTTTTCTGATTCTATTCCAGCTCCTGTACTCTCATGTGCTACTTATTTATAATGTTGGTAGAGTAAACCATAGCTGCCTTCTGGGATAAATATGAAGCTTACTATGAAAGGATCCAACTGTTTTTGCCTGCCCTATCAGCAGAGGTCTCCTCTAAAATACACTGACATTGAATCATACCCATGAACTTTAAACAAATGCCCAAATAATACAAGTTCTTAACCTCAGATATGAGTAGAATCTTTTTTTTTTTTTCAAACCAATGTAGAATAGTTCTGAGATTAGATAGATTGCCTATACTCAGGAAAGTTTAGCACTGTATCTTTTATATTCTCTGTTTTGCAAACTTATGGCTCCATAGAAAGGCAGATTAATAGGACCAGAAATTGGTGAAGGGAATAGGGAAGGGGTGCTGCTTTTGATTAAGTGTTTTTCCAGAGCGAAGAAGATGGACAATGTCGTCATCGTAGCATTGGTGTCTCCGCACACCTCACTGATCAGAAATGAGTGGTAGCAATAGCTAGAAATGATGTATGCTTAATACTTTTCACAGGCAATCATCCATCTAGTGATAGCTTTCCCCTAACAATAAAGGGGCTGGGTTTTTGAGAAGTACAGCTGCTGCACATTTAAGTTTGGTGAACATGCTCCACAGGCTACAGGGTTTTGTTCTTGTGGAAAAGCAGCACTTATGGGGATGGCATACATTCTCTCTCCTGGCAGCTAGCCCCTGGTGACAACATTTTATAAGAGGGTGCCCACCAGTAACCACTTCAGTCCATTCTGCTAAGTTCCAGAGTGCTACCTCAACAGGGCTGAGGGAAAGAGAATGTACTGTGCAAGATGCATGCTGTACTCCAAATTTTATTTAACCAAAGACTGTAGGATTTCTCTTCCATACAAAAAGCATATTCAGATTTTAACTTTAGATGATAATGCCACGTAAGGATGTCAAATGAAATCCAGGGTAGTAGTTTTGCTAGCTCTGACATTGGCTCTCTCCTTTTATGTCAGTTGGCACTAGAAGATCTACATTTGAGACCCTCATGTTCTGTCAGCCCAGCTAAGGCAGTAACAGAACATAATGGATTTTCTGATGTGCTTCAAAAGCACTTAGAAGAAATGATACTGCTTTTTATACTAATACTCAAATGTCCCAAAAAGTAATGCTGACTTCCTAAATGTCTTGGTTATATCCAATCTCAAAACTTCTGGCATTTTAACAAAGAAGTCTCATTTCCCCTTGCTGAAGATGAGCCTTTTGGAAAGACGCTAAAGCAATTAGTGTTCTAGTTTTGAAACAGCTCTGGAAACTCTGCTCATTGTCAAATGCAAGACTTCAAATGGTTAAGTCGCAGAACTCAGGGAAGCATTTTTTCCTCTTTTCTGTCCTTTAGTTAACAGGTATGTTGGAGAATGGCTCCGGGAATGGGGACATAAGTCCCTAGAAGAGCTGGTCGAAAGCATGTAGAACAGTCAGGCCTGGGTTAGCATAACTAGGCCTTTATCTTTGCTAAGATAAATGAACTATGCAGGCAGCACTATCAATGTCACAGTGACCTCGAGTATGGAATAAACAACTTTCAGGGCTCGGAGCCAGCACAGAAGGAGGATGTTGTACAGACTGTGAGAACCGCAAAAAGGGGTGGTAGTATTAAAATGTAATCTCTAGAGTATAACCAATTATATCACTGTACGTGTGCATAATTAACGTAGAGACTATAAAAGTAGCTGTGTGTTGTCAATAAAGTGAAGCTTGCTTATCATTCATATTGAATCGATGTCTTGTCTTCCTCCGCTCATCGCACAGGTATATTTTAGGGTATGTACTCTGAAACACTAATCACAGACCTTCACATAGTGGTTGCAAAAGGAGCTAAAGAAAGAGCTTTAATTAATTATTTAAGCTATGGTATCTTGACAAGTTCCCACATGTCAGTTGACCCATGGTACTGAGGTCAGCAAAGAGCATGCAAATAGTCAACTGATTAAATTTTAATTTGAGATTAGAATCTTAAGCTAATAAACGGATGCATTTTAATTTGACACAGACTAAGAAACAACAGGTCAAAGTGTCTAAAAAGTAAGTTAAACTAATAATTTAGCTGTGTCTCCAAATTCAAGAGGAAATGCACTTTCATAGAGGCATCTCCATCACAAAAAGATATCACTCTTGTATCAAAACAGTCTTGTACTGGCAATAAAAAAAGCTGACACTAACCTGAAAGCTGCTACCTAGTAAATTCCAGCTGTCAAGAAGACGAACTCCAAGCTTAAGAACCAGTATTTGCCTCTCTACTAAAAGGTGCTACTGTTTGGGGAAGACTGGAGTCTCCATATAGAAGTAAATGTTAGGGAATAGGCTTGCCTTTTAAAAGTGTTACAGAAATGTGCTTCATCTTCCTCACCCAGAGTGGTCTTAAGAGTTAACTTGTTTAGTCTAAGAGAGAGTGCAGAAATCTCTCTTCTGAACCTGATTTACATTCTCCAGACTGTAATTTGAAAGAATGGCATGCTATGTTTCTCTCTATCTCCCCTCACACCCCCATTGTTTTGTTTTAAGTGATGTAAAGTTTAGTTATTTCCACCTCAGTATGTCTCAAAAAAATAAAGGGCCTAAAAATAGCCTATAATTTACTGGGTAGTACCACACTCCATTACAGAAATTAATGGAATTAGATATTTCTTTTAACAAATAGATTCCTAAGCATCGTAAAAGAGTCTTTTTTTGTACCAACTCTGTTAGAACACAGAACTAAGTCATTCTCACCCTAAAGTAATTATCTTAAAACAGAAATCACTAGAGGGCTTCAGCTGTTGCTGGTGCCCAGGGATGTAGACCATTCAGAGGGTTTTTGTTCTGAAATATCACATATCACATTCTCTCTGAGCACATAGCTACTATTTTAAAACAGGTGAAACATTAATAAGTTACCTTGATCTATTCCTTCTGGGTTTTTTTCCTTTTAAAATTTAAAAGTGCATTTCGTTGCTCCTTTACAGCTTCTGCAAGACAGTTGGATCTCGGCAGCTGATTTCCTGGAGTGGGTCCTGGCTGATTACTGAAATACTTCTGGTTTAATGCCTTAACAATAATGGAAGAAAAATAACCAAGTAATTAGTATAAAGCATCAGAACACCGCATATAAAGAGGTTATAATGAAATAAAGCACTTACAATTGTAACTTTAAAACTACTTGGGTAGTTTTGTACTAGAAGGTGGCCTTGGGGCAAATCAAGATTTCATGTTCTCAATGACTACCACAGCACTTTGATTTGTAAGCCAAGAGATAAATGTGTACTGTTATTTTAAACTAGTGCTCAGACATCCTAACAACTCTAGACTACATTGCAGCAGGACTTGTACAAACAGCAAGTCTCTAGCACTGAAGAGCTTACATTCTGAACAGACAGATGAGACAAGAGAATAAAGAAGAAAGCAGGGAAAAAGAAAGATTAAAAGAATATATCCAAAGTCTTGATCAGATCCAGGACCTGGACACCATCTGTTTTGCTAGCTTTAAAGATAGGTCTTTCCCCAAAATTTCTTTAACTGTGTTGTTTCTACATTGTAAACTGTAAGAAAAACATAGTTTGAATTAGAGCAGAAGACAAACACAAGTAAGCAAGGTTAATTCCATGTAGTGGAATTACATACCCTATTTTAAATGTTAGCAATTCCACAGCTTCCATAAACCGTGGTTAAGGAAAAGAGACTAAGTTGTCTCTTAGGTAATCATTACTCCTGCTTATGCCAATTAGGTAGCATTCAATACCAGCTATAAATCAAGCTAATACAGTAAGCACAAGTTGTTTCCTGCCTTAAAGCTGTGGTGTTGTCAATAAACACACTAGACTAGAAAAATCATATATATTCAATATTCAAGACACCATCCTACAATATGGCCTGCAAAATGACTTCATACACATGAACTAGTACAGCAAGTGTCCCAAGCACACCAGAACTTATATTGAAAGTTCTTACAAATAGTGACCAAAACCACCTGAATATGCTCTGAAAAGATACCTAACACATGCACTAACCCCCTGGATTAGGATCTGGGATTGGGATGGGTGGAAGAGACAAGATTCAAAAAAGAGCCAATCTGCATTTTCTCCGAGTTAATAATACACTGTCCTCCTCTTCAAAGTTAACTAATCATCATGAGTGTTTTGAGCTACTTTAGAAATGCACAATTGATGAAGCCAAGCAGTTAAACAACAGATGAATTGCGTACTTTTTTTTCTCCCTTAGGTATGGAATTAATCCCATTGTATTCAAATTCTATCATAGAAATTATCTTGTTACAGACAATTATCCAAACATTAGTATTTTAAACCTCTAGTCATCACACTTCAGTAAGTTTATCCAAATAAAATAAAACATTAACGCTGAAGTGAAAAATGTGCTCAATCAGTTATAATCTTGACAGTAAAGGTTTCAATTCTTGAAATGCATGGGTTTGCAAATCAATTAAAAATGCATCATCTCTGTTGTGCTCGTGAATCTATTCTCTCCTTTTCCCCACCTATATCTTAAATCTTCCTTTTCCAAGAAAGTGGAAATGACATTGCAAAAATATTCATGCATTTCATTTTGAATCCTGGAACAACAACAGAATTGTGTGGGGCTAGTACTCTCTTATGCGATATTTTTCCATATGGCTATAGTTCCATTTGGTGACCGCACATTATTTAAGGTAGCATCCGAGCACCATTCACACAAAGGAAAGCCAGCATGGAAGGGGAGCAGAGATAGAATGTGATGACTGGTTAACCAGTCCAGAGAGAGCTTCCACAACTCAACAATAAAAGAGGACAGATCACGGAATTCAGGACTCCCTGCACCCATCAGCTGGTCCAAGTCACTCATCCAAAGAAACCATGCCTCACTTCCTGTCAGCCTGCCTGATAACCATGGTTATGTAGGTCATTGTGTGCCCTGACACTAAGTTTGGCCTGGTATTAGTGAATTACTGGATTTACTGTTGTCTCGACCTGGATAATTATACTACTAATTTGTATTTGTTACTGTACAGTTACTCTGAGATAAACTGTTTATCCCTTAAAGCTGTTGGTCTGGTGTTTCTTACTGTATCCCACAACAATAACTGAGCCAGGCCAAGTTAAGTCCCTACAAATTGTTCCTACTTTGGAAGGTGATTAAAGCCTTTAAGGTTAAAGCAGATGAATTAATCAAGCATCTCAAGACTATTAAGCAACAACTGTAATTTCACACCAATAGCCATGGAAATTGTGGACACACAGAGAAAGGAAACCAAGAAGTTTCATTACTGTTGCTTAATGCTACCAAAACTGCCATATTGTTTCTCTTGGCAAATTGCAATAAATCTCAGCTGCTTATCCTCTGCTTTGTGATATCAGGCATCTGCCTTCTGAAAATCTACATGAGTATTCTGGTATACCCTTTAATTTAATTTCAGAAGCTAAAATAGAGATTATCAAGTAAAACTAATGTCATGCTGTTAAACAAAAGGACTCACAGGCCACTGGTCTTCTGTTGGAGTGGCCAATGTTTCAAATATCCTTGTGTCCTGGTTTGAGGTAAAACAGGACCAATTTTGTTCAGTAACTTTGCTTCTTAGCTAGGCCTCTTCTAACTAATGAAATTAAGAGCATATTTTGCAGAAGCTGTTCACTCTCAGAGTGATAAGACCTATGTTTATAGCTGATGCCCAGGCATGGTATGGGGAGAGGCTCTTGCTTATCCTTATTGCTATAACACCCAGGGCCAACCAACTTTGTTATTTGCCCCGTTGGAGGGTCGGAAGCGGAAAAGCGCAGTGGGGTCCCACCTGTGGGGAGGAGCGGACAGGCCAGGTGACCCAAAATTGACCCACAGGGTATTCCATCCCATCTGCCTCATGCTCAGTATAAAAGCTGAGGGATCAAAGGGTCATCTCTCTTTTCTTCAATGGCCAATGTCCGAGGAGGACTCTGTCT